>JACWBX010003022.1:36151-109841 GCA_014622435.1 Polypedilum pembai
ATCTATCTATTTTCAGTTGACAAAAATTTATAATTTTCTAGATTAACTATCAAAAGTTTTCATTTACAATTATTTTATGATAGATAAAGAGAAGATATTACAAATGATACTCAGTTGATAAAGGAAATTTTCTTCTCATAAATTATTAATCCTTCGTGATTAAAAATAAGATTAGATTAAAATAATCGATTTATTTCCCTCGACTTTTCACATTCTCTCTTAAAATAAGAAAGAATTTTAAAAGCAATTGATTTTTATTTAAATTAAAAACTTGAAATTAATTTTTCAGCTTAAAATATTAAAAATGTTAAAATATAATTTCCAGCTGAACAAAAGTGAAAAATATTTAAATAAAAACTCTAAATATTTCGTCTGCAAGCAGTTTTAATAATCTATAAACAAATAAAAATTTGAGTCATATTTTTTTCTCCCAGTCGTTTGAGGATCATTGAGAGAAGAACATCATTTTTTTAATTAATAAAAATATTGAGATATAATTAAAAACAAATAAATATTTACTAAAACATCATGACGTAAGTGTTGAAAAAATTTAATTATTTTTTTTTCGATTTCCTTATTTTAAAAACTATTCACATCAATCCTTAAAATAATTATTCTTATCAGTCGCCATAATGAACTTCTATAAATGTAATTTTTTTGTTATCAAAATTTGAGTACAAAATGAAAACATGAACAGTTTGCTGATTCACCATATTTTCCCTTTAATTCAATTTTCAGTCGTCAATTTTTCTTAATTCAAATTATTCTCGCAGCAATATTAATTCAAAATTGTCATGCAAAATTGAAGGTTGAGTGTCTTGTGGATTTTCTAAAATTTAGAAATGTTAATGATGATGCTTTTGCAACAGTTGAGAGCTACACAGGAAACCCTGCAACATGCACTGCAGAAGTGAATGAAAAAATTCAAACTTTTTACTCGAATGCTCGCTCTAAACTTGAGCAAAATTTTCGACTAAAGCCTTTTGCTGATTGTGTGATGAAAGAAATTGTGAGTGAAAACTATGAAAATTTATTACTCAAAGCTGCAGCTATTGAACTTAAAGGAGTTGGTTTGAAATTTTGGAAAATTAGTGAGAAGAACTCCAGAGTGAAAGATTTAGAAGGAAAAGCTCAAGATATTGTTGATAGTGCTTTAATTAAATGCAAAGGTCAAGTTGATTTTGGCGCATTCTTTGACACTTATTATGAGCAAAAACGAGGCGAACAGTTCAATGATCAATTTGATTATTGCATGCGAAAATACTTGAATGATAAAAGCTACATTAAGATTAATCAGTATGGATTTCAAGTGAATCCAAAATATATCGACACCAGTTCATTGAACTGTGACAATATCATAAAAACTGCATTTGAACAAATGCGAGCTCAAGTAAGTGGTGCAGGAAGCAAACCATGTGCAATTGATAAATTTATTGAAAACGGCTATCTCGATTTGATTTTAAAAATTCAGTTATTAACCAAATTAAACCCAACACCAGCTGAAAAACAATTAGAGAAGCAAGTATTTGTTACACAAATGATTAATATGACTCATGCTATTAAATCATGTCCAATGTGAAACATAGAAATTGGAAATTAATATCAAATAATGAATTTGATCCTTAAAGATCATTTATTGAGAAAAACTCATGTTGAAAATAAAATTTACATAACTTTGTACATTCTGATTTTATTATTCGCCTTAATTTTCATCTACAGCGCAAAATTCATCATCATTTGCATCATTTACAATGTATTGTGTCAAGTGATATCTTAAACCTGGTTGATTTTTGTAAATTTTTGAACATTCTGTACATTGAAAAATCATCTTTTGATTTCCATTTTCATCTTTAATCATTTTACTTCCTTCTTGAACTTTTTGTGCAACCCAAATTTTCGAGTTTGGTAGATTCTTAAAGAAATGGCGATGAATGTAGTGGTATGTAATACCAAAAAAGGAAACAATAAATTTTGAGCAAATGGTACATATGTATGTATTTCCATTGCGTTTCGTGGTTTTGATCTTTTCATTCAACCACTCTCTTTGTTTACTATTTAATCTTCGCATTAATCCGGTAGAATGGAGTACATTGTTGTTGATTGATCTCTTGCCGGACTCGATGTGATTCGCATAGTCGGTGTGCTCAAATTTGACAAGGTTCTCACATGATTGGTGTTCTTCTTCTGCAATTAACATTTATTTTTGAAATTGTAGATTAATTAAACACGAAACATTGCTTACTTACGAATTGAGATTCATTAGAAGTTTTTTGCTTTTTAGATGATTTTCTTTTGGGACTTGATTTCTTTTTTCTCTTCGATTTTTTCTGTTTTCCATAGTCTTCATCATCTTCTGCAGTAGCAATTGTATCGTTATCATCGTCATCATTCCCATCGTAGAATGAAACAGTTCGATGAGATGAAATAAAACTAACATTGCTGATTTTGGGGGTTTTTGCTATTGAATTGTTGAAGCTTGATTCAGCTTTTATTGAGATTGCAGTTGATTTGTGAGTTATTTTATCATTTCGAGTAAGTTGAACTTCAGGATGAAATTTTTGTATCGTTTGCATTAATGTATTTCTTGATGATGGCACAATATGTAAAATATCCAAATGACTCACAACGCTTATATTTTCATCAGATTTTGATAGAAAATTTTGAACTTTCCTTATAATATCTACATGGCAATGCTTTGGCATTTTGAGAACTTTTTTCAGTTTTTCTTTGAACAAGTATTGTTTGTTTACAGAGTCCATGCATTCGGAACATATCTTTGATACATCAATCTTAAATAATGAATGATTATTATCTCAATAAGTTTATAATAAAAAAGAATTACCTCGCAATAAAACAAATCGAATAGAACATCAGTAAATTTGACAATTCTTGGATGAGTGTCAATCACAAGTTCTTTTACATTTATACCTTCATTTTTCTTTAATTTGGCTAAACAGAAACCACATTTACTGTCCATATTCAGACTTTAAAATCTTATTCACTCAGAAATAAATTTTTAGTCAATTTTTTTCCAAGCTATAAAATTAGAAAGCGAAACTTTGTTTGTAAACAAAAATTTAAAACACAAAAGCTACATAACCCTGAAATATCTCTTTAAAATAACCGGTAAATTCAAATGAAGACAGACAGACAATATTATAACATTCTAACCACACGTGGTTTTTATTTACAATCGGTTTTTAAAAAATAATTTTGTTAATTGTAAAATAAAAGAACAAGAATGAAAAGTCAAGAGAAAATATTAATGCAAAAGATTGTACGACGTGAAAAGATGAAGAAGAAGTTGAAAAATAAAGAAGCCAGCGAAGAGACGAATAATATTGAAGGTAAAAATAAAAAGCACATTAAAATTTCTAGAAATTGTCAATTTTTATTTTAAAATTATCTATAGATTCTGATATTGAAGAACAAAGGATAGTTGAGAAACCTAAAAAGCGAAAAAATGAAGATGTTTCAGAACAGAAAGCTAAAAAGAAGAAAAAAAAGAAAGAGAAAATCGCTAATGGAAATTCAGAAAAATCAGAAGATCATGAAGAAGAAGCAAATGGCAACGAGAATGGAAATGACAGTAATGAAGAAGAAAAAGAAGCTGATTCAAATGGTTTACCAGGTTCATCGGCAACTCTAGAAGCACTGTTGGGTGATAATAGTTTTGAAGTACTTCGTGGTAGAGTTGGAGATGAAACTTTAAAAGCAATCAGTGAAATGGGATTTACTAAAATGACAGAGATTCAAGCAAAATCAATTCCACCACTACTTGAAGGTCGTGATTTAGTTGGAGCAGCAAAAACTGGTAGTGGAAAAACTTTAGCTTTTCTTATACCAGTTGTAGAACTTATTCATAAACTTCATTTCAAACCACGAAATGGCACTGGGGCGATCATCATAAGTCCTACAAGAGAGCTTTCAATGCAAACGTTTGGTGTTCTTAAAGAATTAATGGATAAACATCATCATCAGACTTATGGCTTGTTAATGGGCGGTGCAAATCGTCAAATTGAGAGTGAAAAATTAGCAAAAGGGTTGAACATTATCGTTTGTACCCCAGGTCGTCTTCTCGATCATTTACAAAACACTCCGGATTTTCTCTATAAAAATCTTCAAATATTGGTTATCGATGAAGTTGATAGAATTCTTGAAATTGGTTTTGAGGAAGATATGAAACAAATCATCAAATTACTGCCGAAACGTCGACAAACAATGCTGTTCAGTGCCACTCAAACGGAGAAAACTGAAGCTCTAAGCAAACTTGCATTGAAGAAAGAACCAATTTACGTTGGCGTTGATGACCATAAGGAAGAGGCGACAGTTGAAGGACTTGAGCAAGGCTATATTGTTTGTCCCTCGGATAAGAGACTTTTGGTGCTCTTCACTTTTCTCAAAAAGAACCGTAAGAAGAAGGTCATGGTATTTTTCTCTTCATGTTTATCTGTTAAATATCATCATGAACTTTTTAACTACATCGATCTTCCTGTAACATCAATTCATGGAAAGCAAAAGCAAGCAAAACGAACGACAACATTCTTTCAATTTTGTAATGCTGAATCAGGTATTCTTCTTTGTACAGATGTAGCAGCTCGTGGACTTGATATTCCAGCTGTTGATTGGATTGTTCAATACGATCCACCAGATGATCCACGAGAATATATACATCGAGTTGGGCGTACAGCAAGAGGTGAAGGTTCATCAGGTCATGCACTTTTAATTTTGCGCCCTGAAGAAATCGGATTTTTAAAATATTTGAAACAGGCAAAAGTACCACTCAATGAGTTCGACTTTTCTTGGAGCAAAATAGCCGATATTCAATTACAACTGGAAAATTTAATTTCAAAAAATTATTTTCTAAATCAGTCGGCAAAGGAAGCATTTAAATCGTTTGTACGTGCATACGATTCACATCAGTTGAAGGAAATTTTTAAACTAGGACAATTGGATTTGCAACAAGTAGCGAAGAGTTTTGGTTTTAATCAACCACCAGCAGTTGATTTGAGTAAATATATAATTATCTATTCTCGTATTATTGATTATTAAAGTTAATTTAATTTTCTCTCTAGAAATGTCACATAAATTTAAGAAACCAGAACGAAGACCAGGCAATCGTGGCATAGGAAAATTACTAAAGATGAACAAGGAGGATGGTGATGAAAAGAAAAAGCAGTTCAAACACATACCAGATCGAAAGCAACTTAAGAAAATCAGTAATAAAATTGTTTAAACAAATTTTAATTGAGTTCAAATTACAGACAGAAATAAAGTTTTGAATTTTATGAATTAATCTCTGAATCTTAAAAGGTCTCTTTTTTTGTTAATCTCAACTGCTCTAAATCGCTTCTCAAAGATTTCTTTTAGAGTGTCTTAATACAATTTGTGAAAACGGCTGATTTGTTCACCCACAATTCGGGTCCATATTTGTCCAGTTTCACAATGCCTTATTTGAAATAATATTTTATACTTTTATTCCATTGGCAAGCAAAAGCAGCAGCAAACAAAAAACACGATTCTTAGTGATGAAATCATTTTCAAGAGAGATGAGAGAGAGATCAAGTGGTATCGCAGGCTCTCTATATGGAAGTCGCAAAATGAGAAGTTAAATAAATTGGCAAAGGCATCACTTAAGTTATGATCAATTTTATTTGAATTTCTACGCAGTTTTGTCTCCACTTCAATGAACATAAATATGCCTTTTCTTTCACCATTTCTACCGTTTACAGCTGTTGAGAGAGAAGGAAGGCGCCTATTTTGGTACCAAAATAATTAACACCTACACACGCACGCTCTCTCGCATGTGTTTACTCATTTTATGACTATGCTTTAAAATAAATTTTATAAACGTATGAATGAAAAATACATTCAAAGAAGGTTAATGAGGACGTCCTTAGTTGAATATCCTGATTCATACTCTTTGTTTGTGAAATTTTTGTTCAATGACCTGTGAGGTAGACATACTAAGAACATGATCAAAAATGGCATTGAAAGCACCACCAAATTTAGATAAAGGATGCGTGGGCCCACAACGAAAGTCTTCCACCATAAGATTGATTGAAATTTGCAAAGATTTTTGGAGTCTATAGCTTAATTCTTTATTCGGAATTTAAGAAATTAAAATAAGTTCATGGAAAGTAGCTAGAAAAAAATGATCAGTTTCATAGAATTTTTTCTTAGAATTTAAATATCAGATGATCATATGATGAAATTCTTTATAAGTAGACAAATAGAAAGAAAAATAATTGAATTTTTTTTCTTAAGCATTTTTCAGATTTTGTAATAAGTTGAAACCTAAAACTACAAAATAATAAAGAGCTTGAAGAACATATGTCACATATTTGTTATGTCACTTGAATTTATTACAAAGTTTCTCTATTTCCTCTCCCTTGTGATTGAATTTCAAGATAAAATTCTCATCACCCACAGCATTTTCGCGTTACCGATCATTTTTGTGAAAATTTTAACGCCGTAAATTGTATTGCGAGCTGAGAAATTTCATCAATTGCATCCATATGACACAGCGGCAGTAGAAAATAATAAAATGTGGTCACAAACAAACAATCGTTGACTTGGCAAATCATGTTTTGCAAAAAGGCGTGGGCGAAAATGTTTTTTTTTGTGTGTGACAAATATCATCAAGGTCTAAAAACTATTTTTTTATCTCACTATAATTCAAATATTTCTGTCTTGAGAAAGTGAAATTTACACTTGACGCCATCGTAAATGGAGTTTTTTCGCACTCAACACATTTCAATTTTTGATATATCAAAGACAGTAGCAAATTTTGAATGTCAATTTATTGGTGATCACATTAGGTGTTATTTCGTTCACAAAAAATTACTTTTATTCAAGTCATGTGTTAATTAATACCAAATTAAGCATGCATGAAATTGGTGTGTGAAAAGCTAGCAAATTCCTTTTTACTATGAAAGTTCAGTATTATACTCATGGAAAACCTTACAAGTTGTGAAGAAAAAAATTATAACTTTACAAATTAAAAAGAAAATGAGCTAAAAATACATTGAATCATATATAAGAGAATTATTATGCATTCCAGTGCATATTCATAAATCATTCACGAGTGCGATTTGATTTTCAGCATATTTCCTCTTTTCTTCCCCTCATTTCTTTTTATTCAAATTGTAAATTATACTTTTAGCTTATTTTTCTTATTGGATCTTATAAGATACCTATAAACATTTTGTCATCCTTTTCTAGGTAGGTAGCATTTGTTTTCTTCTTTACATTTTTATGTATATATCATAAAAGACTTTTCAACATGAAATAGATCGCTTTTATTTTATCGTTTGCGATGAGTGGAAAATTTTTCATCAGGTGCACGTAAATCTTTTAAATTACTTCTGTGGAAAATCATAATTCATTTACGGGCCGAGTGTGATTTATGTCATGGATTTATGAATGAAGATCTTTTTTTTTCTTTATGTAATAAGGTGTGGGCATTAAAATTATTATTTCTTCGAATGCGCATTTAGGCAAATGATTATTATTTTTTTCATAAGAAATTAAATGACTTTTCTGCGAAATAGAATTACACAGTGTCAGAAACCTTGCAGCATTCAATCAATTACGCTTCTTAAACATAGTGGGTTGAAATAGCTTTTAATACTTCCGATTCTGTATGATTCAATATCTCCTTCTTTATCTTCAACAAATGCTTGCTGATTTTGTTCATCTAAAGTGTCTCTTGAAATGTAATTAACTCGTAATTAAGACATGTGCTTATTAAAAGAATTAATTAAAATCGACATAATGCACTTAAACCTGTTCAATATCAATTAATTGAGTAATTCTTTTTCATAAAGAAATTAATTCGCTCCATTTTCTGATTATATTTTTTTATCGATTCGTTATCACATTTGTATGTATAGGAATAATGTAAGAAGCAAATAATCACACACCAGCTGTTGTTATCGAATAGATTTGATTGGAAAACGATTTATGCGTAGGTGTTTGTGTGTGCTCAATGTGGGCATGCACAATCGATTATTTTGCTATTGTAGCATTTTGAAACATGTGACTTGAGAAAACTCTATACCTATAGTGCAAGTAATCAGTCAGGCAACAGGTTTATGGACAAATTAATTGCACAAGATAAAATAAGTCACTATAATATGCTGTTCATGGCCCGAAGCTTTCATTCATGTGATCTAATGCAATCGCTATCTGATGATCTTTATTGAAATCTTGAAGAAATTAATTAGTTTTTCTCTGCTAACTAATTAATAATTAAGCGTGAAAAGCTTTAGTGCTACTAAATGAATGAATTATTATAAATTCAATAAAACCTTGTTTCCAAGTCGGAAAATATATTCAATATTCATTTTCAATTGATCTTATTCGACGTCATTTGAACGATCTTGATATTTGGTAATTTTTATTTGTATGCGATGTGTTAAATCGTTTCCATTTTTGTCCGAAGTGTGGCAGGCGTATCGCAACATTTGTTGATCGACGAGAGAAAAAAGTTGAATATTTGTTCATTTGAGTTTCTACTGTCGTTCAAATCGAACAATTAAATCGTGTTTAAACTTACTCTCTCGAAATTAATTAAAATAACTAAAATCACTAGTGAAATTAACGTGCAGAGCATCTTAATTCAGTTGATATTTTAATTCTTTTCGACGCGAAGTGCCTTTTTGATCGAGAAGTTTAAAAAGTCTCAATTTTTTGAAAATTCCGATTGCGAGAGAGAGATTTAAAATAAGAAAAATTGAATTTAAAGTGAATATTATAAACAATAAAGTGAAGAACAATTGAAAAAGCTGAATTTAATTTCGATTAATTGTCAATAAAATTCACAATCAAAGAATCTCCTATAAATAAAAAAACAATAAAAATATTTTTACAAAAATCATTCTCTCTCTCTGTGACGAGTGACTAAGTGCCTTTTTTACTTTTTTTGTGTCGCCTCAAAAAATAAATAATTTTAAAAAATGATGATGATGACAAATCCAGTGCCTGACCAAAGTCATCAACAGTCGCCTCAATCGATCGCTGACTATTTGGCCCAATTGCTTAAAGATCGCAAACAACTCGCTGCTTTGCCGAATGTTTTTACGCATCTAGAACGACTCTTAGATGAAGGTTAGTAAAACTAGTTATTTATGCTAAATTATAGGAAGTGTTTGTGTTCTATAAAGTGTGAAAGTGATAATTATGACACTAAGATGCACCCGTATGTATTCCTTCTGTCTGTAGTTTCACTTAATGACGTGATTTGTCTTCAAAAATATATTATTTTGTACATTTCTAAATTATCTTCTTGTCTATTCAATATACATACATACATTGTCTCTCATAAAAGAAGGAGGTATTCAAAACATGAAAAGAAAAATTGAGAATTTCTTTCTACTTCTCATATTTTTAACGACGACAAAAACAAAGTCTGTAGATTGTCAAAGTGCTTCAAATGTTGTTAATTACTTTATTTTCTTTATATGTTGTTGTTTTGGGCCACCTAAAGTTTTAGTATAATTACAAAAAATTCTTTATGTGTTCTCTCACTCACAGTGAAAAATCACTATGACTTAGTCTTTTACATATATGTGATGTCGAGAAAGGAAAATGCAGCATTCAGCGTTTTCCATTTTGTTTCCACATCTATAAATAAATAATACCCATCATGATGGTTGTGAGAGTAAAAGAGAGTAAGAGAGAATTTTCTCTTAATAGAGAGAAAAGAAACAGATCAAGTAAAAAATAATTAAATGACCAAAGAAATTTTAGAATTTTTAATTTTGTATAAAAATGAAGAAATTTTGATTACATGATTGTTTTAAAATTCTCACATTAAATTATCATAATCGGGAGAGAAAAGCGCGTTCAAAAAAAGCTAATAACATTATAACGTTAAAACATTATCGTATCAACAGGTTCACATCGTTTGTGTATGTGTTCTCTTTTAATGTCCGAACACTCCGAATGAAAGCCGATTTATGTAGATGTGGAACTTTATTTTTAGCGTTTGATATTTTCTTTCTTCCTCTCGAGAGGAAAAAAAACAGAACACACAGAGCAGAATGAAAAGCATAAAATCAGTAGCAATTGAAGATTTTTTCCTTCTTCTCCTCCTCCTTCACCCTTTTTCTCGCAGTTGCTCTGTTCCTCATTTATTTCAATTTAAGCGACGGGAAAAAAGAGTTTTTGAATGATAAAAAATTTCAATAAATTCTGGAGAATCTCTCTCATGCAACAAAAACAAAAATTTGAAAAATAAGTAAAAAAATAAGATCTCATCGGAATTTCCTTCACACTCATTTTTTTTCTCTTTCTCTCTCTTTCTTTTGCTTGCTTTTTACTCTACACACCATCACACAGTTAAACATTTATTTCATACATAAACATTCGTATTGTGAAACATAAAATAAAATGTTGTTCAACCTTTAAAAGCAGAAAGCAAGCGAGTGAGCGAATGAGAGCCACAACATACAAAGTCATTTAAAACAACAAAGCAGTGAGCGAGTGAGAAAGAAGAAAATAACAAATGTAAATTAAAATTGATAAAACTGAATGAATTTGGCAAAATTTTGCTGAATGAACCATTGAAATGATAAAATTGAGTTGAAAACAAAACGATGACGAGAAAAAAACATTGAAAATTGTTCGTGATTGCATGAACTTTTTAGTTGCAAATTCCATGTCTCTGTATCCGTCATCGATGTCGTCCAGAGTCCATAGAGAAGCACAGAGCAGAAATATATTTTATGGTGTGTGGTTGCACATGTACAATTTATTTTTGTCACAATCTCTCGTTCTCTTTACATTAAAAAAATCGAAATGTAAATATAAAAGATTTTAAAAATTCCGGTCATGTTGGTTCAGTTTCATTTCTTGTTTCGGGTTTTTTATGTATTTCGCACAGAGTCAATTTTTTTAATTACAAACACGATTTTTGATTCTTTTATCTCTCAGCTATCTAGTCTGTTGCTTTAATTTTTTTTGGATATAAAAATGCATCGTTTATGTTTCATTGGCATGTTTATGTTTGCAACAACAATAAAAATTGAGATTTCTTGTGATGATTTCTACACATATATAAAATTTCTCATAAAAAAGCTAAAAGAGAGAGAGAAAAACGCACATATGGTTGCAAGATGTTTTAGCTCAAATTTTGGCAAACAAGAAAAACATTCTTTCATTCGATATTTAGTTCGCTTTTTTCTAAAACAAATTTGCCTCACGACTGAAAGGCCTCACATTTCATCGATAGATAATTGATTTCAACTTTTTTTTGCGTAATATTCTCTCTTTCTTCGTATAAATATTTATAAATCTGATTGATATGGATAAAACATTAAAACAAAAGGCACACAAAACTTTTTGTGTGTGTGTGATTGATATTTTTCAGAATCGCTTTCTTTCCTGTCTATTTTAAATCTTATGCAAACATACAATTTCATCAAATAATGATTAATTCTTCATTATTTTATGTGGGAAATGTTTATAATTTTTTTTTGAGAAAATTCAAAGTTTTATTTCAATTTTATTTTTAAAAAACTTTTTCGAGTTGATTGCAAAAAGTCTTGAGAAGGAAGCAATCGTGTACTGGTTCATTTACCCTTTTTTGGACCAATTATTTGCCATTCGTTGCTTTCTTTTCAGAGAAGTATTTCATTTCAATTGATTGTTATTTGCTTTTTATAGCTATTTAATTTTATTTAATTTATCAGACAATTTCATTCTCTCTGTTTTATGATAGTCAATGCACATTTCTTAATATAAGATTGGGAGTGAATAGAAGCGTCCATTTTTCAATTAACAATAATTATTTTTGTTCGAAAAAGGCAAATAAAATATCAAAAAATTGAATAGCTTTATACGAGAAAAGTAGGAATGTGCTTTAATTGAATTTCGCAATACATTTATTCTTTGTTTTGTAAAGAAATACATATTTTTCGCGATAGAATTGAATTCTCTTGCTTATATCTGCCTACATAGAATACAATGTCGTTTTGTGTCAGAAATTGAAATTGTGCGTTTAATGGAGATTAATTTAAAAATGGGAAGGAGATTTCTTTGCTGCTTATTAAATTCCATCCCTTCCTGAAATAACATTAAAGACAACTTTACAAGCGAATTGAATGCATATGAAAGAAATTCCTACACATTAATTTTTTAAATAGTTGAAAATGATATGCTAAGTAATTTTTCTATATTCAATTCTTTGTCTCTCTCTCTCTCACTTGTATGTATTTATTTCATTTTCAAAGCTCTTTGAGCGTGTAATTGCATTTGAAGTACAAAAATAATAAAACAGTTAAGAAATAAAAAAATTTCTTGCTATAGACATTAATCGTGCCTTTCGTGCAAATTATTTGATAAACTATAAAATGAATGAAAGAAAAATGAAATAGATTATGAATCGCAATAAAAGCAAAAGTGATTTTCTGCCTTACTTTTTCTCTCAATGCATCATTCTTTGATTTTAAATTAAAGGCAAAAATAATCACGATGGTGGCTGAAGCGAAAATTGACATCAATCTTCTGTCACTCTAAATAAATGCATGTGTGGCTGAATAAATAATCTTCAGACAATTATTCTTCGGCTGCCATCACAAATCTAATTTAAAAATTTACCTTTGATGATAATAAACTATGCGTAAAATAGAGCACAAGTTTTCGTCGAGTAGGAACAAAATATATAGACGGTTGTTTGCTTGTTCTGATGGATGCACAAGTAAAAGAACTAAGTTTATGTATCTCTGCAAACGTTCATCGTTTGAAACTTTTTTTTTTTGCATAATAAATTTAATTAAATGAAGAGAAGTGTGCATTTTGAAGTAGAATGAAATATTCATGTAAAGCGAAAAATAGTGGTGATACAGCACGAAAAAGCATTAAAATAATCGTTAAGTTAAGAATAGAAGAAACATAATTCAATTAATTAATTTGTCATTCAGGTGGCGCATATTCAACTTTAATCATTGTCACATTTTCATTTACTTTTATCTTTTGAAAATTTCTTCTCAATGAGCTCTTAAATTCTACTCTTTTGAACCGAAAAGAAATTATGTCTGGCTGCTGCATAAAAATATATCGTCTGTAAAATTTTACTAAAATTCGTATAAGATTCTTATATGCTTTCCTGCTTTCGTCTATATTGCTGAGTTATTTCAAGAAAATAAAACTTCCTCAATGTGAAGCATAGACAAAACATAAATGAGCAAGAGAAAGAGTGGAATGAAAATTAGAAGAATTAATATAAACAAATTAACATCGCCGTGGTCGCGTTATGGTTCACGAAACTTTGAATTAATTTTCACATTTTTCTCTTCTATTCTGATTGTAAACCACATTTTTTAACTATGCCTGCCTGTTGCAAAAGAAACCTTGTTTATTTCACTATAGTTCTTTTTTTAAAAAGGAATTTTTAAAGCTCTTTCTTTCTCGTGCAGGGAGTTATTGTGTAATTTATCAAAGTAGTAGAAATATTTTTGTTAAATTCAGCATTAAATAATTCATGTCACATGCTCAACTACAAATATGGCAACAGCGCGTTGAAATTTCTTAGAAGCTCAAACTATCCACCACCACCAGCGTTTATATGAACGCCTCTCTCTATGTGCCAAAATGAAAAGAGTTATTATGTATGTGAGATAGTTTGCAGTAAATTCACGCATGAACGAGTCAAACTACAACAAAGTGTGACTTTTTATGATGTGCAAAAAGTTTCACATATGCATTTGTAATTGAATTGCTTTTAAGCAAATTGTAATAAAAATTTCTTCATTAAAATGATGTTAAAATATTTAAAGCAGTACCAATTCAGTAGCTTATCACATTGTTGTAGTATTTAACAAAATGATTGAGCAAGAATATAAAGTGAAACATGCATTAAACAGCAGTCGTCCGACATTCTTACTTAATGTCAAGATATTGAAAGAGAAGCGAAAAAATTCTTATTGTGTAAATATCACAACTTTTCTTCTTCTTCCTCCCTTTTTTTTATTCATTATACACGAAGTAGAAAATATTAATCAAAAAGCAAATATATAAAAAACAGGTACGACAGATTAGAGAAAACATTTATTTTTATATTCTCTCTGATTCTTTTCTTCTTTTTCTCATCATCATCATCATCATGAAGATCATCGTTTAATGTTATTTATTTAATAATAGCTACGAGAGTGATAGCGAATGAGTGAGAGACTTCTTACTTTTGTCTGCTGTCAGTTGTGTGAAAACTTTTTTTTTTCTTACTGATTTGAATAGAATAGAATGCAGTTACAATGATGCATCAAATAAAAGTTTATTGTTGTTGTAATCATAATTATATGATGTGAATTTTTTCTTTATTATTATTGTAATAATTTTTATGCGTTTTGCATGTGTATGATGAAATTAAATTGAAAACACAACACTCTTCTTTTTCTTACATTAAGTTGGGGTTTTTAAAAAGGCAAAATTCTGCAATATTTTTATGTTGCACAAACAGCATGCTGCTGCTGTTGTCGCCGCGAAGTGTATGCACATTTTTTATATAAGGACAAATCAAGGCTTTATGTCAATTAAGAAAAAGAAATGAAAAATAAAAATGCAACTACGACGACAACAACGACGACGACCTTTATGATGTTCCATAATGAGATGCTTGTCATGTATGCCTTATGCTTGTGTGTTGATTATATGACCACAGAGTCGCCTGCTTGAAAACATTCATAAAAAAAATGCGAAGGGGGATTAAAAATTTAAATGTCGTTGAAGGCATTTAAAAAGAGAGCGAGAACATTTTTATAATAGTAAAGTCACAAGTACAAACAGCAGCACATTTTAAATGGTGTTTCACACATAAGAGAACTTCATTATGATGCAAATTGAGATTGAGTTAAATTCCTTTTTATCCCTCACTTTTTATAAAGTGCTTTTAGTTGTTCTTTTCTTTTCTTTCACATATTCAGTTTTCATTTTTACTTCTATTCATTCTATGTAAATACACGATAGTGGCTAATGACAATTTGAGTTAAAAATGCCAGCAAATAGCTTGTCAGAAATGTTTTTCTTTTTTATACGCGACATATACAAGAGAAGAAAGAAGAGTTTTTTCATCACCTTTTGTTGTAAAATTTTCTTCTACTTATTACTAGTCGGGGATTTCTAAAAGTGAGAAAAAGATACACGCGTCTCAGGGTTAACATATATATATATATATAAATATGTTACAATATTTTGTAATTTCTTGTAAACTAAATAACTTTGTGAATATCTTTCATAATTCGATTAATATTGAATGCATATAGAAAAAAAATTTTTTTGAAAACTCTTTCCTCCATAAAAATTGCGGAATGAAAATTAAATTATAGTTATGGCGGAAATATCTGTTCTGTCTGTCTGTATTTGAAACATCAGCGATTTCTCACATTGAAGCCAGTTAAGAGAAGAAAAAAATTATTTAAAATCTCCTGCCCGAATACTTGAAAAATGAAATGTTTATTTTAGCATTTATCTGTACGACTAGTCTAGCAGTGAGTTTTGAGCTCGCCATAAGAAAAGCAAAAAATCATCACAAAATAGATGAAAAAAGAAGCAAGCAAGCGTTTTTGCACACAAAAATATGTGTTTGAGTACACAAAGTTATGATTTAAACATAAAAATTTTTTTCATATTGTGAAAATGTGTATATTCGAAGCAATGCGTGTGTGCAAAATGGAATAAAAAAAGAGAATGAGAATTACAGATGGCAGAATTAAAGACTCTTTGCGTGAATGTATGAGGTCATTTCGATAGGGTTAAATTTTAGAGGCTGCTGTTATTAATTAAACGGCTTGTTATTTCTCTCTTTTTGACCAAATTAAAAATAATCCACAACAACTACTGGTGCATTTAATGATTAATTGAAAACATGAGTTGACAACTTATAATATAAATTGCATGTTATGCTTGAAACAGAATTAACACGAGACAATAAAAGTATTTAATTCACTACCGTGTTAATGCAATTTTTTGTGCCTAAACAAGTCTTCAAAAAAGAGAGAACTTCCATATGAAAATAAAGTCAATGACTTTTCGTGTTAATTTCAAATTCTTTTAATTATATTCTGCTTCTTTAATAATAATAAAAATTTGTAGTAAAAAAGCCAATCGAATCAGCCTTGAAATTGTTCATATTTCGTTAGAGGAATTTTCATATTCACATCAACTATTAAAATGCTTATATAGATTTATATTGATATCATAAGTCAAACACTCTTGACCCCATTGAATGACTGACCGCGCTCTCTCTTCACTCCTTCTTTTTGTATTTCTTTTTTCTATATTGTGCTTAAAGCAACAATAGAATAGCTCTTTTATCTCTCACTTGAAAATTGCATTAAATTCAAAAACAATGAAAATTCATTTAATGTCATGTATGTTATATGCATCCCCGGAAGCACACATAATATACAAGCATACATTAAAAATTTCTTCTTTCATCAAATTACAGACAAACGTGATTCAACTGACTTAAGCGTATCTAAAAAAGTTGATGTTGAATGGGCATAAAAAGTGAAATTTTTATTAAAAGCAAATTCATAGATCATGGAAAAGATTACAAAGTCTTTTGATCTAAATTACGTGAAATGAGTTATCTCCTCATCATCATGATGTTATTTGATGAAGATGTTGGACTAAATTAAGAAAAATCATCGTGTTAATTAATCTATGATTTTCTTGTAAAGTGCACCAATACTAAGTGAAAGAAAGTGAAGAACAGTTTTAAATGCTTTCCGCTGCTGTTCTTCTTTTTACCACCACGTGCTTAAAGAATTATCTTGATATTTCCTTTTCATTTCATCTTAATTAAGCACTTAAACTTATATGTATGTTCACATGAAATCATTTCGGATTTTTTTTTTTTGAAGGTTTATATCAATCGTACATGTTCTCCCTCTTCTCTACTCTTCACTCATTCAGAATTGTTTACATTTTAATTGAAAGCGCAACTCATGTGGAAACGAGTGAATATAATAGAATTGTGTGAGCTAAGAGAGAATTCACTCTTGTGGGACAACGGGCAGAGAGTCAGTGTATGATATTTACCGGAAATTCGTACTAGAATCGTTTTTATATGGTAATATATTGTTACTTGTTGCATAATAGTCGAACATATTCATGCTTCTATTTCTATTTATTCAATGGGAAAATTGTTTGGCATAGACAAATAATTTGTGTTTGTATGTTTACAGATAGAGAAAAAAATCTCATAAGCTTTAAAATGATTTTTAATTGATTCATGGTTGCATGTTAAAGAAGAAGCAATCGATCGTGGTGGAAGTACACATTAAAATTCACAATTTCCTGTTTAAGGAGTGACTGAATCCGTTTATCTCTCTCTCTCTTTCGTTAACTACATTTGAATGGGTTGTATTGAATAGCATCTATAAATCATTTGACAAATTTGGAATCTTAGTGCGCGTGCACCCGCTACAATAAAAACATTTATCATTTCAAATGATGCAAAGAAGGGCTACTAGTGAATATAATTATGGAAATTTTTTCATGTGTTGAGTAAGTGCACGGCGCCATACAAGTATCAAGCAGCTCGCCTTTTTTTCAGTTTTATTTGGTTAATTGAATTTTATTGCAATGACATTTTCTGTAAGACACACATTTTAAATTTTAGCGATGATCACACTTCGCTAAAAGTTTCTTTTCTCCTCAATACCAAATTAGTTTTGCAGATGGTCATATTATGGGCAAATGGAATTTATTTTTTATTTTTATATAAAATTGCGTTTCAAACTTTATTTTCTTCAGCTCTCATCTATGGAAGTTTGTGGAGGCGCGCGGGCTTGAAATTACTTTTGTGTGATGGCTTAACGCTCTTTTTTGGAATATGTCTTTTAATTTGTTATTCATTCACTCATTCATTCAGTATTTCATGAGAGCCAAAAAGAAACTCCACTCTGTAAGCCACCCACTCACATAACTCATCAATCCTCGGAAAAAAAAATATTTGAAAGCCCAAAAAAGAAAGATGTTTTGGCAAAATGCTTTATGCCTTGATTTTATGGATAGAAATGAAAAATACATGTCATTTTTGTTTCTTTTTATATATGTTGACTCTTTCTCTTGGGCATATACTTGAAAATCAAATATTTTATCTTATGATGATAAAAAAATTTTTTTCTCGATGAAATAATTGTGAATTTCAACAAATATATTCATGGTGACAAAATATGATACTTTGTATCTTTCAATGCTCACACTTACGTCGCCTTGTGACCCGTTTTTGACTGTTGTTACTGTATCGTATTAATATGTTTCATTATTAAATGAAATTGAAAGATTTAGTGACTATGGGGAGTGTGGCAGCAATGATGATCATCATGATGACGTAGAACGAAAAAGAAACAAAATTGAGGAGGAAAGAAAATCTCCCGCATAAAATAGAAACATTAAAATGTATAATATGTGGGTGGAAGGAGGAGTGAGGAGTATGTGAGTGAATGTGGAAAACTGACATAACCAGATAGGTGAAGTAATGAATATGAAAAGGTAGAATGAAATTTTATAAATACACTCTGCACGAGCATGTTATATTTACTAAAAAGTGTCAAAATACGCATAATTTATACATTGTTGCTGTTTGTGTTTCTCTAATTAAAACTTAATAGCATTCATCAAATTTCTAATTTTCTTCTCTTCTTTTGGTCTCCAAAATGACTTTTACAGTGATATTGCCCTAAATGACATTTAAATAAATTATAGCTGCATCATGTCAAGTTGTGACAATTACTATTTCTTTTTCATTTTTCTATCACTCACTAATTTAGAGCTAAATTTTACATGCATGTTGTTTGATTATAATTTTCATATTAATATCAGGTGTTTACAATCTCTATGTATTAGTGTTTAGTTTTGCCAATGGCCGTTCAATTTTTTACGACATTAAACTGCTTAACTTTTAAAATAGCGTTATTGATGATATATAATTTGTTATGATTTTTCTTGAAATTGAAAAAAGCAGATAGTTGTTTCTGTTATGGTTGATTCGTGTGAAAAACGTCAAATGAAACGGTGCTTTGTTAAAAAAAATGTTAAGATTCCTGTTTTTGTCGACTAACGACTCTTAAGTGTAAAATTAGGATTTTTTGTGAGTTGTGTTGGATTTCTAATTAAATTTCTTAATTCTTACATATGTTTAATCTCTTCATCGTATGACCATAAAAATATATTCATGCAAGTTATTTTCAATCGAAGAAGAGAATGGAGGGCAATAAAAAAGCTACTGAAATGAAAAAATTAGTTTTTGATTGATGGTCATATACGTATGACTAAATTGTATTGATGATAAATCGTCAATCTTCTCCTATGTGGCATTAACTGTCTGCTTGCGTAGATATACATCTTTTAAAGCGAGCAAATCTTTTATTTTCATCTTTTTATACAAGCTAAAACTCGGTATATTCACAAATACACATTTCTAATATCAATTTGCATATTGATTTCTTTTTGAGTCAACTCAACTCACTCGTTTGTTTGTCAATTGATGATGACGATGAATGTGACAAGCACAGTTACGTAATTTTCTTTCTTTAAAAATGTAAAGTGAACAATTGAAAAAAATAATAAATTCACTTGATAACGAAACAATCTTATATCTTTAATTTAATTTAAATGATCAAATGAAATACAATGTTGCTTAGTGGTTTAGTTATGTAAACATTGGGCTTTTATTGATAAGAACTCGCTTTTTTTAACTTGCCGTTTAACTTTTTAATGTGATTGAGAAAAAAATAAATTGAAAATGGATTTTTTATGTTGATGATCTTTACATACTTGAATAAGAGGCCCTCTTTTCCTCTCTAGATTTCAAAAATTATATTAAAAAATCTCATAAAAGTTAACGAGAAGAGGGAACAATCATGAGGCATTCAGCATGTATTAATCGCGCTTGTTTTGGAAGAAAAAGAAATTAAAATCATCATCAAAATGATTTCTTTCTTTCATCGGATTCTGTATGAATCTTTTTTAGTTGTTAAAATTTCTTTCTTTTTCAATCTTTCACTCTTTGCGGTACTGGTAAAAGTCGCTCTTATGACGATGTTGTTTTCATTCGAAAAATTATTTATGTTTGCCACCACTTTATATATATGTATGCTGTTATGGCACAACACTTGAAAATGCCAAGAAAAAAAAGAGTCAGTTTCTCGAGATTTTTTAATTTTTGGACAGCTATATATATTCATATCAACGATTGAAACGCCAGAAAGCTCGGCAAAGAAGAGCATATGTATAAAATTCATAATATTAAAAACATGTCTCAGTGGGAATATTATTATTATGTAAAATAATCTTTCAAATGATTGGAGAATAAGAGCGAATTGGATAAACATACAGAGTGTTTCTTTTTTTTGTTGTTGTTGTTGTAGAGAAACTGGAATATGGATTAAAAGAGCATAATATTTCTCTTCGCTTCTTTAAACTAATGGAATTTGCATATTTTAAACATTTAAAATTCGACTAATTTTATTTTATTATATTTCTTTTCTTTCTCTCTTTGCTTGCTTGTTTCTTTTTCTGCTTATCTCTCTGCTTTGTTATTTGTTGGGACGTAAAAATTGATTTTTTATGGATTCAAAGCAACGAACAATTTGGAGTGGTAGCGGCGGCTAAAAAAAATGTATTATGTTGAATAAATTACGCGATTAATCATCAATAATTTAATTTCTTTATTGTAAATTCCTCAAGCATCATTGAACTTTCTTAAATAAATATACAAGTGCAAAACTCAAATTAAACACCTAGCAAATCATAGAGAAGTTGTAAAAACTTCATTATTCATCAATAAATCAATCTCTGTCTTTCTCTATGTGAGAAGAGAAATCAATGAAAAAAGCGACTGAAATTGGATCATGATCCGATGACATTTTCTCACTTCTTATATTGAATGTCTTTATATGTAATTTTTATTAGTAGCACGAGAAAGAGATAGAGAAAGAAGAATGGAATTGGACATAAACAGAAAGTAGAGTCGTGACTCAAATGACTTGATTTCAAATTTACTCTTTTAAAAGAAAGAAAGAAAAATTATCCTTCAAATAGAAATAATAATTTTATGTGAATTTTAATTGAAGTCGAGGGAAGAACATATAAAATGTTTATTACTTGAAACATGAGAGAAGTTTTCAATTCCCATTGTATAAGTAAGAGATTTAAATGAATTCTATTTATAGAGCAAAA
Source organism: Polypedilum pembai (assembly GCA_014622435.1). NCBI lineage: Eukaryota > Metazoa > Arthropoda > Insecta > Diptera > Chironomidae > Polypedilum > Polypedilum pembai. The sequence continues at coordinate 57,341 of JACWBX010003022.1, forward strand.
ATAACGAATGATTTTAAGTGCCTCCTCAACGATCGAATGCAATGTAGATACCTACACATATAACTACTTCAATGTCACGCAGCCCTGATTTCTCGCCCCTCTCAATGAACTGAACAACTGATTGGGAAAAATCATTCATGCAGTAATACATTAACTTTGTTACTACCCGCACCCGCATATTTTTACAGAGCACACATTCTCTCACTAAGTCGATGAAAATTTATTAAAAATGCAAAACGATAACGAGGAGGAGAAACTTTTATGATATGCATAAGCATTCAAAGGGAACGAAAGATGATGATGATGATGGTTTGCTGTTAAAGTTAAATTAGATTATACGAATGTTTGTGTGGGAAATTTCATATTTAAATCATCATAAAGAATCAGTGAGAAAAAAGAATTCCAAAAAAGAGGGTCAGTAAATTATTGCGAAAAGGAAAAGGCACGGCATGTCAAAGAATAAATGGAAAGACAGCAGGCAATAAATTTACGAAAAGAGCAGTATAGAATTAAATTTAACCAGAAGCTATTTCACAACTCGGCATCGTCAGCTGGGAGGAGGATGGTATCTATCGCTCAAATCTGATGTTTATCTTATTTGTTTGCACACCGACACTCGTTGGTGGTAGTTTTGAAATTACTAAAAATTTTGCAGTATTTTTTCTTTCTTTGATTTATTTAATTCACAATTTAAAATGTGCAAATTTTATTTGTGTATTTTACGTTTGTTTCGTTTTACTTTTTTTAAAGTTATAAAAATTATCGAAACACGAACAGTGGATTAACTATATTTGCTGATTTTTTTATTAACCAGTCTCAATAGTCCCGTGAGTTTGGGTTTTTTTTTGTTTAAAAAAACGTAAGAAATTAATGACGTTTTATGTTTATTATAATTTATTTTCGATCTTTACTGTTGAAATTAAAAATGTTCACAATGAATTTTGTTGATGCTAATAAAAATTTGTCTTAAAATAGAGGATAATTATTGAATAATTTATGAGGCTAAGGACCACTTCCTTTCATAAAAATGTTCGTATATTGCTCAACAAAGAAAAACAGACTCGAAAATTTATTGAATATAATCTGCCAATTCTGGGATAGTCAATTTTCATCTCTCTCTGTTTCTCAACATCGTTTGCAGTTGAAAACGATTATCACAATTGCGTTATTGCCGCTTGTCCTTTTGTTCTTGCTCATCGATGCGGAAAATACTTAGTCAAGAAACAAACACGAAAAATTACTCATCACGAAAAGAATGAGAAGAAGCAGTGAGCTTGAAATCGAGAGGAAAAGTTCATTCCTGACATACATTTTTTCGCATTTTCATTTCATCTTCATGAATTTTTAATTATCTTGTTGTTGTTGCTGTTGTTAGAATCATTAGCGTCATAATTTTTGTGTATACTGGTATTCCAGTTTCCCACACATTGTGTAACTTCTATTGCATTGCGAAAAAAAAATGAAATTATAATATTATACGCATTTAATTAATGCTTCGTCGAATGCTGAATATAAACTTGCGCAAGTTTAAATAATACACAAACTTCATTGTGTGAAAATAAATGAAAATTATGTGAAATGTGCGATGGCACTCGGCTATGGCAATAGCAATAGTTTAAACTAGTATGACGCCAAGCACAAGTTTGAATGTATTAGTGTATGGAAGTGGAATACGAGTAAGAGAGAGCAAGTTAGCGAATGAGTAAACGAAATACCCGGAAAGTTAAAGTCAAAATTGAGGATATTTAGGATGTGTTTGAAGTAAATTACCTACAAATTCTGATGGTTTTTAACAAGAAAAACTTAATTCAAGTATTTTCAATGGCAAATTCTTAAACAATTGTCAATTTAAAGTCATCGAAATGATCAGGTGACGGGAAGTATATAAGCGATGAGTGCTTTACATTATCTTTTATTCACTGAATACGACGACTGTTGTAATATTTTCAAAACTTGCTCAGTTGTTCATTAGGTTTTGCTTCTATTTGCCCATATATCACGAGTTTTATTTATTTCTTAGTTTACTTGCAGAAGATTGTTTAATAGAAAATTGGCACACAAATACATAATTTTCACTAGAATAGCGAATAAGGCGCCAAACATGATGCCTTTTTTGTATGTATATGCGCAATTGATGTTAATTTACTTTAACATACGATTTGGGAAAGTTGATAGAAATCTCAATGATGTGTTTTATGGCAGATTATTTTTTATGAGTATGCATTATTGAACATTATTGATTTGTAAGAAAAATATACCGTGAGTACATTAAAAAAATTTGAAGTTAAACATTTTAAGCGGCTAATCTTGATCCCATTATCAATGAAAAGAAGTTGAGAGTAAGAGACCTACATACAAAAAGCCTATTACCACGAATGTGTTTTTATTGTGTGTATAAAAGCCCAGAAATATTAACAATAATAATAAGTATGTGTGTAAAAATTGAGAATCCCGTTAGTAGCCAAACATGCAGTTAAAACATTGATCTCTTCACATTGCGCAATGTTGTTATTTTTTTCTCTCTTTCTCTCTCGCTCTTCTTCCGTGCTCCTTCATTTTATCACCATTTGTTATTTATTATTTTCGCTCTACAATCAATGAAATTGAATTCGTTTGTTTGCGAAATTTAAAAACAAAAGAGAAAGATGAAAAATCATTGCCCTACTAACAGGGCCATTAACAAACATAGGTAATATATACACAAACTCACTGTTACACTGAGATATGGGACATTTTTAAATTGTTTGCTTGCGGTCATTTGCACCTTCATATGTGTATGTATTAAATTTTTACATACTCGTACTTCGACTTGTATAAGTCGAGAGAGTGAAATGCACTGTTGCCAAATTTTCTATTTAATTTAAAATTCAACAATATCGTGCTTTATGTCATCTTTACTTTATTGTTTCAATTAGATGAAAAGAGTTAAAATTCTTAAATAACTTTTATTTTTATCATAAATTTTCATGCAATTTTTTGAAACGGATTAAATTTCTGCCGACAAAAAAAACTGTTCTTTGAAAGAATTATGATAAATAAAAAGCACTAAATTAAGAAGAAAAAAAATGTTAGATGTGAGGTGCTCATATCAAGCGAGAGAAGAGGTAAAAAAATTTTAAAAGCGGCACGAAAAAAATATTCATAAATAAAGAAAATCTATCTTGTGATAACTGAAAATTAAAATCATCTCATGGCAGAAAATTAAAATTTTATTACGAAAGGAAAGTGTTTTCTCACTGAATTTATTGGATAATTTTTCTTCTCGAAAACATCATTACTGTGTCCATGTGACTCATATAACGTTGCGTCTACCTTTTTTTCGCACTAATAACATGTGTTTGTGTGTTACTTTTTTACTCTCCATCATTCTTATTTTTCCATAAAAAGCTTCACATCATCATCATCATAATTATTGTCAATCTTTATACTATTCTAAGACTAGCAGCATCAACTCACTTTAATAAATCCTTTTCGGTGACTGTCGATAAATATTTTTAAATGAGACTCGAGAAAGATTTGTGAATGATTTGAAAGTTTACTCTCTCATGTGAAGAATGATGAGAAGGTGAAGCAAAAGTTTTTCAAAGTATTAGATTTGCGAATGAATGAGACTTTCATCTCTAATGACTCATTTAATCTGTATGGATTTAAATTTAAAATCCGATGTGATTATTAAATAATTTTTTCTCTATTGTAATGAAATTTGATCATTGAGTTGACTAATGAAATATCGCCATCATCTATAGAGTAAGAAAGCAAAGAAAAAGTAAACGAGAGAGAGAGGAGGAAATTTTAATCTAAAATTAAATCTCTAGAAATAAGATTTTGTTAACATCTAAATTACCTCACTCTCTCTCTCTCTCATTCATTTGCTAGCTCAAAAGTCATTGAATCACGACGTACACTCGTCTGTCTCACAATAGAAACATTAATCTAGATTACAGTCAAAAAAGAGAGGAGATTCTTCCTTGATGTGACTTTTTGGAACAATTTGAGATTTGAAAAAAATCTTTTTAATATATACAGCAAATTTTTTTAAACGAAATATGAAATATCTCTTCACACTCGAGGGAAAAATATGAAAAGAAAAAAATTTATTAAAATATAGCAGAAAGAGAAAAAGAAGACGGTTTGTTTGTGCGTGGCATCTAAGAATAGTGAATTTGAAACTGTTGATGGATTCATTTATATTCTCACACAAAAATCTATGTCAGAGAATAAAAAAAATTGTTTCGAGGAAGAAGCATAGGAAAACAACTCCAGCAATTGCGAATCTGGAATCTAGCAAAATCAGATTTTTTTTCTTTTTTGCAGTAGCAGTGGCAGAAGATTCTCTCTAAAAATAATATCGTATAAATGAAATTTTTCGCTTGCATAAACATCCACGCGAATAGAAAAGACTGAAGACAGTTGTATAGCGGCAAATCTGACGTCAATATTTATTTAATCATTTCTATGAGAAGTGAGTTTAATTACTCACATGAATGGTGGTGAACACAGGAAAGGAATTAATTAATTCATCTTATTTCTTTCTATTCATGTTCTTTAATCTTTCAGTTCAGTTGAACCAAGATTTTGCAAATTTATCATGCATAAAGAGTTTTGTGTCAGTGAATAATCATCATGTTAATGGGCTGCAAAAGAAAGAAATAAATTTTATTTTACAAGCACAATAACATACAAAAGTAAGGTTAATTCGCTTGCATGAATAAGCATTAAAGTAAATTTATTCAAAAAGACTTAAGAAGATCTCTCTTTCTCGCTCGCTCGCTCATTAATTTCTTAATTTTTTTTCATAAAGAAATCTACATAACTTTCTTTTATCTTTCGTTCTCTCACGCGCTAAAGAGTCATTTTGAAAAAAAGCAGCACCTTCAAAAATTCTTTAAATCAAGATTTGAATGTTAAGTGCTTGTATGTGATGTTCTTATAAGGAACGCGCTGCTCTCTAGTGCTGTTGTTGCTGTTGAATGACATCATGCTTCTCCAATCGCTGTTTTTTGTTTACAAAATTAATATTTAAATTCATGTTCCTCTTTCGTCTTTTTTTTCGCTTCTTACTTGCTTCACTCACTCATATATGCCTTTTGCACTCGGCGGTGTCGTCTTCCTTCTTTAAAATTTCTTTCAATTCCAACGTTCTATATTTGGACTAAATGTGTTCCTTGCATCAGCGCAGGGGTTGAGTGAGTGATTGAATGTGTATGTCATTATTGTCTGTGTTGTGTGTATTAGAATACAGCAGTGAAAAAAGAAGTAATTTTAACTCTATAAATAGATTTATATTGCCTTCCTTCTTCTCTAAAAATTATCGTATTTCTCTCTTATCTTCTAACATACACGATTTGATTTCTTTATATTCTTCAACATTTATCTCTTTCTGTCGCTGCATCAGTATGTAAATTTTTTCATTTGAATTTTATTTCAATAATTTTACAACTCATTCACTCTCATGATCAACAATTAGCGATATCGAGTTTAATATATTTTTTTTATCTAAGAAAATTTAATACTAAAACACCTACACTTAATATCTACGATCATTAAAGCTAAACCGATAAAATTTCACGCACCACACCTGTCTCTACTTACATGGATCACGAGAAAAATTAAAAATTAGTTTTTTATACATAAAGAAATGTTCAATACTGCATATTGTCGTGCTCAATTTTATGAATGAGAAGAAATGCAAATGAAGAGAAGAGAGGAAGAAGTTTTATTGTGGTTATGTCGCCTCACTAAAAGATATGTACAAAAAAAAATTCTACAAATATTTCTCGCTAAATTTATTTTTTAATTTTCCTCATGTGTTTGCTCTTGATGACTGTTTAAACCACTCGCATTGTGTGATCAGCTAACAAGTTGTTGTCGGCATTGCATTTTTTAAAAAATTCGAATCTCGACTGTCAAAACTCGTTTAAGATAATGGCAAAAATGCGATATGCTGATTGAGAATGGAAGAAAAAACAAGAAGAGTAATTGATTGTGTATTAGGACGGCGACGACGATGATGTTGGAACACTATGGAACTCTTTTTTTTATAACATCTCAATTCGGAATTTGCTTTAATAAAGAAATCATAAAGACAACAACGACAAGAACTGCGATAAATTAACATTGCTGCATTCATCCTCAATAAACTTTTGCATATAAAATAAATTTATCTTGATATGCATTCAATATATGCCCGAAAAAAAATTTAAGAGAGAGAAAGAAATGAAATTCTTGTTTTATTGTTTTGCATTGAAATGAATGTTGCCTTCATAAAATGCGCGAAAAGCTATATATTTGCATAAAGCAAATTGATTGTCTTATCCGCTTAAGATGAAGACAAAATAAAAGAGAGAAAGATGCTTAAATACAAGCACACAAAGAATGAAGAAGCATGAAAAAAGGAGGGAATGTTAATGTCGCAATCCTGCCAAAAACTTTAAATTTACTATTCTTGCGTCTTCCTTTCCTTAATCATAAAACCATAAAAGAACCACCAGTGGTGCTTTAAAGTATGCATTCAAAAAGATGTTACTTCTAAAATAAATATCGCGTGAAGGTCTCTTTTTGCATAATAACTATAGTGGAGAAGAGAGACGCGACATATTGTAATGATCCAAATGACTGTCATAAATATTCAGAGTTTTTTTTTAAATATTTATCACTGGACCATGCGGATAGTCACAAATATCGCGCATTGTTTTTTAATTTACTCATTCATTGTTGTTGTTGATTTCGACTTAACAAGAGCTTATATTTTCTGAATTGAAAAGATTTAAAGGCTTAAGTTTTAATTACAAAATAAAGAAGGAAACTATTAAGTAATTACTGAGAAGGAGCCTTAACAATTTATGTCTATATTACATAACATAAAGTAGTACATAACATTGCTCGGCATGTATGAAATTTAGCTCATTTATAGCAGGAATGTCACTCATAAATAATATTTATCTTTCTTATAATGTTTGATGCTGACTGTGCAATTTTATTGCTGCTGCTGCTGTTAGAAATCATTGCTCATTAAAAATGACGTGCGGCTGTTTACTGAATTAATTTCATTTCGTGACTTGATGTGTGTAACAACATCTTTTTTGTATTAGTGTTCATTCATCAACTTCATTCATTAGAAAAAAATGTTCACTAACAAAAGAACTTTTTTTTTTCAATAAAAATTGATAATAACAACAACGTTGATGGAGAGAACAAATAATGGAGGTGAAGTAGTTACTGTTGACTTGAAGTGGCTATTGAAAAAGAATTATAATAAATGTGAATCTCATAATTGCTATGCAAATAGAACGATTGAAAGACGCACACAGATGTCATTTTCGTGCGCTCAATTTATAACTTTCAAGGCGATAATAAAGTGGTAGTTTTGCAGCAGTTGTTTTATTCGAGTCGAAGGAGTCGTTTCAAGGGCTTCCTAAATAATAATTGCTACAAGGAGGAATGTCAATTCTCGTGGGCAAAATTTTCAATTGATCAAACTACCGAGAATAGTTGTTATTGTGCTAAAAATGTGTTGGTGGACATGAAGGTCTCACATTCGTTCTTTTATTTTTAACAACAAGATGAATTAATGGATAATTTAATAATAATAAATCAAATGCGATTAACTTGTGAGTCTATTAGGGTGACAGAAGCATGTTATTTATGCATTAAAACGATGCGACAACTTTTTGCTCTTATTTTTTTTGCTACGACATTGATTCATGATTTTTATTTCGCATAAAAACAATTGACCAAATATAAAAATCATTGACCAAATATAAAAATCGAAAGCATTCGATCTCGAAGAGATTAATTTTAAATCTAGATTAATTGCTTATCCCCTGAGCATATGTATAAATCTCGCTCTATAATATCTTAATGACTTCATATTTCATTAGTACTCAAGTAACTTGAATGAGTGCAAGGAGCAAGCTTCTTATCAGACCATAAATTGGATCAGCACTGCATTACTTAAATTGACATCCTTTCTTAACCAACAAGAAGTAGGTGATTTAAAAAAAAAAGCTAGTGCACTTTCGAACGATGAATGTAAGGTAGATATTGTCATAATATTTGATTAAGTTTTATTATAATGGTATAATGCACATATATACAGAATGTCATAAATTAATATATTTTATTTTACTCTACATTGAACATGTGTACAATCTCTTTCTTTACGAAGCTGCTGAATAAATGGATTTCGATAATGTACACTATATAGAATACGATTAACTTGAAAATCAAATTATATTACACTTGTTGCACACTTTACTTTTATTCTATGTATAGCTACTTTTTAATAACCTTGACTTGCATATATATACACGACATATAACTGCTGCTATATCGATAGCGTGTGCGCTCGCGACAATTAATTGAATTCGAACTAATTGAAAATCATAATAATTCGAATATGTGATAAATGTGTTGCTGCTCACTTTATATGAAAGTTTTAACATGAAAAGTGCATTTTATTATCATGATTATGATGCACTATCCTTGAGATCTTGTTGACTTGCGATAAAAAGTTCATTGTTTATTCTTTCTCTTTTTTTCTTCTTCTTCTGCATGTAAGCAGTCAACTTTTCTTGCTTACTGCCTATGCATTGAGTGCGATTAGACCTATGAAGTGAAATAATAAAAAAGAAACATGTTTCCTTCTTTTTGTGAATAAGACAGATCATAATTTCTTTCCTACATACTCTTCTGAGTGCGCAAGCGAGCGTCGCTGATAAAAGAATTTTATGATGTCAAGCTTGTGAAACTTGATGTTCAAGTTTCTTTTACATTTGCTTTATTCATGCTTACTTCTTTACTCTTTATTGCTGCTGCTGAATGAATGGCTAGATGGACATGCTAGAAAGAAAAAAAATTGAAATACACACCACATACTTTTTTTAAAAAACGCGTCATCGTCAATTTTATTAAGAAATCCGTTGTATTCAATTGTCCAGAAACACTTGACAAAAAATTTTATCATCTTCTTATGTGTTGCCTTTATTTGTTGGACAGAATAAATGAATGAATGTGTCATTTCATGGTGTGGAATGAAGGAATGAAGGATGGGAGTGTTTTGATGATATTTTAAATTTAGTAAGAATTGAGAAAAAGAAATATTTTCAATGATGATGACGGACGATGGAAAGAAAAGTTAAATTTTTTTATCTCAATATTGTTTCCACAAATGACCATATGTTTTTCTTTGTTATGAGCCATAGTTTCAAATAAAAATATGAATAATTTTCTATCTATAATTTAACAACATGTTCGTGGGCTTATATTTGAAAGTATTGGAGGTGAATTTCCATGAAGTTATGGAATGGTTAACTCTAGTCAACTTGGAATTAGCTCTCTTAATTTATTTTCTCACTTTTTCAACTCCCCTATCATACATGATGTTGTTGGTATTCATGACACCTACAAAAATCACTTTAGTCGCGCAATATATTAAAATTTTTTAATCCTCCTTCTTCTAATATCTATTCTTATTCATTCTCCTTTTGTGCTTTATTCTTACTTATACTTTGCTAAAATTTATATACTGTAGTAGACTATTAAATAACAATTACAAATGGCAATTTATTTAATTGAGCATATGATTGAAACAGTTTAAATCAATCACTATTCCACCTAGCATATAAGATTGATTTATGAATAAATACAATCTTCGTCATGTAAACTGTGTCAGACATATTCTAGTTTTTACAAAAACAAAAGAAATAATTGTTTTTGAGATTTTTTAATCAAGTCTTTTCTTTTAACAAAACATGACAGTTGTCCATAAAACGTTTGTGAGTGTGTGACTTAGTCTTATCTCTTACAAATCTCGCGCATTCATTCATTCATGGAGCATGATTTATTTATTCTAACAATAATGGCCGCTGTTGTCGCCATTTACTCACCAAATCTCCATAATATCAACCCTAACTTTTTTTTTCATAACTGACGAAATATTTTAATGAATGGTTGATTAAGATCAGGTTTATGGTGAATTATTGAACGTGATGAAGAGTTGAAAAACAATAGACAAACATACCTCAAATGTTTATTGGAATTTATGACGTTCTTATATATGACTAATATTTGTATAGAAGCAGTAAAATTATGAAATACGACTAGAACATAAAAATGTTAAGAGTAAGAATGAATCATTTAGGCGAAAAAATATCACCATTCTCCTCAGAAGAGAGAATGAAATGTCTTGACAAAAATACAAATTATGACAAGATATTTGCTTTAACATTTGTCCAACTACGACGTTCTCGGCTCTACCTACACAATGCGAGAAATAAACTTCATTCGTTTGCTTGTTGTCGAATTTGTGAAATGAAGAACAAATAAATGTGAAGAGACGAGAAGGAAATCTGATCTCAGTCGTTTTGAAATAAGTCATTAAGTCATCTTTCACTGAAGAGCAATGTTAATTAAAATGAATAAATATAAATGTTTAAGATTATGGGTAAAATGCTATTTCTTCTTGTTCACTTTTCAAGCATAATCTGAATTCCCACTTGACAAGACATCTTCTCTTTTTGTTAAATTTACATTGCTAAATCAATTTCTTTTGTCTTATAATTTTTTTTGTAGTACTGGTACTTGAGAAATGGACAGTGAGTTGAGTAGTTTGTGATGTTGAAAAAATAAAAATTTATTTTGTCATTGCTTAAAATGTTTTAACATAAAGAAATCTATTCAGTGAGCGCGAGAGTGTGACTTGTTCTATGTCTTTCTTCATTTTACACAAAAAAATGTATTGAGGTCTTTTGTTTTATGCATGGCAGTCGTAAATAACAGTTTGATGGAAAAATATAAAGTGAAAAATGGTGTGATAATCATTAAAGCCATTAACTGTAATCAACAACATTGTTTGTCGTCTAGTTATGTCAAAGAAGAAACTCGTTTAGATACGCTGCTTTTATTTTTTAATTTAAAGATTTTTTTGGCTTAATTATGCTAATTAATTCTCGTCATCATAAAAGCAGAGGCTCTTTTACTCTCTCATATCAGTAATTTGCTGCTTTATTTTACGACTGGTAGATAGTTAGAGGATGAATTTAGAGCTGCTGTTGCTGTTAAAGTAAGTGCTTATCAGTTCACAATATAACTTTTTTATGACATTTCATGGAAATATAATTAAATCCGATTTATAAGAATCTATTCATGATTAAATTGTAAAAATTCCATGATTAATAAGCCACGATTTCAACAAATCTTCAATTTCCCATCATAACGGCTGTGGCAACAGCATATGGAGCTATTTTCAATCAATAAGTCAGAAACATCTCTCTTTATTCGAAAATGAAAATGCGGAACTTGCAAAATCATTAAGATATTTGTTGTGTGTTCATATTATAAAAAAATATATGTGTAAAGAAGAAAGAGAGTTTTTACTTTCTCGCCATATTGGTAACTGTTACTTGCTGCGAAAATGAAGAATTGAATTATCGGTAATTATTTTTTGACCATACTCATACTCACTTTCAGACAGCAAGTGTGTTTATTGAAAGAAATTTAATTTCACAACTGATTATCAACCATACAAAATTCTTTTCTCATTATATGATTCGAAAGAGAATGTTTGATTTGCAAATTTTTCTCTCATGTAATTACGTAAAAAAAGATAAGCAGCAATGTTTTAGTATTAATTAGCGTCGAAAGCTGAAACTGAAAGGAAGCAAGAAATGTTTATTTCAACTTCAATCACACATAAACTCTTTTAGATCTTAAGCATAGATTATTTCTCCATTGCTCTCTGTCTGATGAGAATGCGAATGAAAAAGAAACTTGATACGATATCAAGATAAAGAGCAAATAAAATCATGTAAATAATGTTTGCAATTTGTACACGACCAACTCTCTATGAGACGTGCGTGACATATATTTTTTTTCTGTGTTGCTGCTATTGTGCACTGAAATTTAAAAACAAGACTCTTTGATTAACCCCTACACACAAGCGCTCGTCAGTTTTTTTTTTTTAAAAAAAGTTGGCACAAAATGATGTCGCTTTGTAGACTTTAAATGAAGCGCTTAATTTTCATTCGATTGTTTTGGTAGCGAAAAAAAAAAACGTTTTTCTTGCCGTGAGCGGCGATTGATGAATGTTGAGGAAGTTTGCTTGATGATTCACGTGATGTATGTGTACTGAGTGTAAGAAGAAAACAATTTTTCAAACTACTGTCAATTTAAATTAAAGTGTGACACACATCATCATGAATCATGTCCCAATTGTGGCATAAAAAAACTTTTTGAGAGCCGACAACAATGAATTTGAATGGAGCGAATGGAAAATCCATTTTCCTACTGCCAAATGTTTGTTGTCCGTCATATTTTAGTGCTTTGTTGTCGTCATAACAATTTGAGGTTTTTTCTGTGGTTAGTTGCCTTCTTTTTCAACAATGAACGACATTGAATAATTGCTGTTCTTGTTTGACCTTGATATATCTGCATTTTCCTCGAAAATATTCGTAAAAATACATAAAACACAGTACTATTTATTAAGTATTTCATTTCATAATGATTTCGACAAACAAAATTTTCTAGCAGTAGTTTCTCTCTCAAACAGTGCTTTTGTACTTGCGCTTTTGCACGCTTCATTGTTAACATCCATAAATGGCTTAATATTGATTTAAAAAATATTAATCCTCCTTATATTAACTATATTTATATTTAAAGTATTATACGCATTTACTTAATGACAAATATAGTCAACCAATACTTATTTTTCCTACCCACAAAAAGCCTGCATGAAGAAAAATCAATTTCGACTCATGTAGAGATTAGTCTAAAAATGACCATTTCTATTAGCAGCCCCAGCATGTATGTCAGTCTTTCCTTTTCTTTCTTTATCTTGCGAAATTAATTTTTTGCTGCTGCTTTGTTAGTTAACATCAAATAGAAATAAATGTGTGAAAGAGTCAATACTTTTTCGCGAATAAGAAATTTTACAAAGATAATATTTAATTTCATCGCAATTGTTTTTTCTCTGGATGGTGACATGAAAGATCGTTGAACTTAACTATTCAGATGATGCTGTGTAAATATAAGAATAAGTTGCAGAGCTATTAGCTGTTAATTGGTGATTAAATGCATGCTCAATCAATTGTAGCTCATCTCCCGCAGTTACTGTGTATCTTTTTATTGTCAATTATGGCATTAATGAGATCAAATCATAGAGGAGGTCTTTGTTGAAGCTAGAGGACTGTTGACTGTGGTATTTCAAAAATCCATTCAACTGTCATTACTGCATACTGCATAATGACTTTGAATTGTCATCTATTTGATTTTTTACATAAAATGTCCGTATGCTTGTTTGTATATTTGCGTGAGAATGCTGTTCAGTGAAATGCCTCATTTCATATTTTACAAACTAATTGACTAATGCAACTGTTTTATTTTCTTTTCATTTATAGAAATTGCCAGAGTACGAGCATCACTGTTTCAGATAAATGGCGTACGAAAAGAGCCTCTTCAACTTCCAGAGCCTGATGGCGAAACAGTCACACTAAATGAGAAAGTATATGTACCAGTTAAGGAGCATCCAGATGTAAGTCGAGAGTTCATTTTTGTTTCTAATACCATAGCAACATCATCAAAGCGTTACATACTCAAGTAGCTATTCTTGTCGATGGATAATGACAGGTTTATGAAGGGAAGAGCGTAAAAATATGTTTCATTTGAGATTCTATGCATGCAAAATCTGAATGAATATAAAATTTTAATGAATTTTAGACTTGATTCATAAACAGTAGCGTTTAGAGGATGAAAAATTTTTTTAAATGATACATGCTACAGTAAAATTAATAAATTTGTATGTAGTGGCAGAATTTTCCGGATGAGACGAGAAAATTGAAAATTATACGCTTACAACATTCACATTATTATATTCAGAAGTGAAGAAAACCTAGAAATGATTTTAGTTTCTAGTTTCATTTTTCTTTCATCGTATCTCTATGTTTCAAATCTAAATTTAGTTAGCTTATTTTTCCTCTTTTCTCCTCATCGACTGTTGTTTTTTTGTTGCTACTTTTGTTCATTAAGTAAAATCCGGAAATTTGCGATGAAAAATTGCCGTTGCTTGAATTCATCTCTCCTTGCCAAACACTTGGAGAGATTTTTTGAATGAATATATCAAACCATTCATAAGTGTCAGGAAACCGTCATTAATCTTGAGATTAGCCGTGCAAATAAGTAACAAGAGGGGCAGGCAAGCAGGATGAAAGTGCTTTGAAATTTAAATTTGAAAAATGTAAAATTTTCTTCTTAATTATTCTTTAAAGTTAAATTAACTCTTAAATTCTTCTCCTTTAGAATTTGTTGAAAGCATGAAGTTATTAAAATCTTGTTAAATTTGAGATTTTTACAAAAAATTAAATAAAGGTCATGTGACGCGCGCTAAATAGTCATATCTTCATATCAAAATGAACCAGATTTCATTCTCTTCTCTTCCCTTTCTTTATCGCACTCGTGAAAAATAAACATTTCAAGTAAAAGTACATAAAAGTAAAGATGAGTTGTTTACTTAACAGATGGTGATAAAAATTAAAAGAAAAAGAGTAAAATATACTTAAAATGGGAAAAATGAGAAATAGTAAGATGAAATTTAAAGAAAAAAAAATTCCTGTAATTTTCTCAAGAAAAGTTAATAAAAGATGGCCTTTTATACGTGATGTTACTGCCAATGATGCTTTCTGTCATGTTTGTTTCTTAGAAACCTCATCATAAACTCGTTTCCGTTCCCTCTGATGATGTTATTGCATATTTGAAGTATTTAGATCATTATGACTACATCGAAATTAGTTTCTATGACATTATTCTGCACATTCACCGGATATTACGCTTTCTCAATTATTTTCTTCATGTGATTTCGATTTATTTGCAATTTAATTATAAAATGTTTATTAAAAGAAGTGCATGATGATCTTCAATATTATATTTATTATTAAAAATAATTGTAACCTTTGTCATTTCACATTCCATAATAAGAAAAGTGCATATATGATTTGTTCATTTAAGTGAGCTGAATGCGCAATTTTTGATGGTAATTTAAACTGAGCGATGTCAATTAGTTGATTGAGCTGGTAATTGGATCAAGATTCGAATGAATTTTCCGCATGAAAACTAATTGCAAAGTAAAGAAGAGGTCAAATAAAATTGAACTGAATCGCTGATCTATTAATCATTATCAACGATGACTTTTCTTTCACGTGATTAATCGATTATCAATGCACAAACGTTCAAGTTTTCATAGACACACACACAAACATAAATTATTGCATTAGGTTTTGCGATTGATATCAAGACTGAAACTGCTGCAATAAAATAAAATTACGTTAGATTGGCTGAGTATCATAGATCATCATGAATTATGCGATGAGCATTAAAACATTATTGTAAAAAATGAATGAAGAACAATTAGTTAAGAAAAAAGCTGTCATGATAAATTATAAAAAGCATTCCGAATACAGTAAAATTCCTAGAAGTAATGAAACTTCATCATCATCATCATTGCATCTTCGTGGTTGAGCTCTACATAAGATATATAATTTGCTATGGCTATTTTTCTCATAACAATTAAATTAAAATATTTTTTCTCCATGACAAGCCTGTTTTTTTCATAAAATTGCGCGTTTGTTTGCATAATTTTTCATTTTTTAAAACTTTACTACGTAGTTATATCTAGAAATGTTTAAAATTCTTTAGATTCATAATATGACTTCATCCCAAGACAACAAAATAAAAACTATTTCGCAAAAAAATTCAAGTGGTCGGTCATAATTGACCTATAACACTGTAGTAAGTAACACGCTGGCATTTTTGTATTTGAATGACAACAGCATTCTGCTTATGTTCGGCATTTTGTTTGTGCCTTAATAAGCGTTGAGATATTCAGGACGCATAACTACAGTTGCAGTTAGATTATGATGAATATGTTGATGCATGTGATGTTAGTTAGTGATGGCATATTTATACTGAATGCATTGGCATTTTTTCAAGTTGTGGACACTGAATAAGTCGCTTATAATTTCCTATAAAAATACTTGTTCATTCATAACACTTAATAAACAACTTTCTTATCATAAATTGTTCATCTTTGGTCATACATATATAAAAACATCGATTGCAAACAAGAACAAAACAAGATCATTGTGAACGAAAGAAAAAAATGAGTGACATGCGCAATAGATATTTCTCCATTTTAAGAATTGTTATTGGTTAAAATTCAACAAATCAATCACAACTTCTTGTTTGCTACTGATTCCATATGACTGGTCGATTTCTTTTCCTTATCTTATCGACACTTTTGACTATTTTCAATAAATCATACTTCATATACACTGATTCTAGGCAAGTTGTAGTAGTTGTTTATACAAACGTTTTCTTATCATGAAAAAGTGCGGTTTCGTAATAAAGAATAATATTTACAAAAGCGATAAAGAGTTTTTATGACGATAAATAAGTTATTAGTTGCATTTAAAATACAGTAATTATGTTGTACAATCCGAAATTATGAATTTACGATAGTCTTTAACATAATTGAAGGAAAAAGAATGAAAAGAATCAACGTGTGAGGAAAAATAAAAGCGCCGAAGAGAGAAAGAGAATTACTTATAAAATATTCTCGTGTGTTGTAAAAATAAACAAAATTATTTATTGGCATCGTTCACAATGTAGTGCGCCATGTAACTTGTTAAAAAAATTACAAATGAAATATATTATAATTTATAAGCTATTTTATTACTTTTCTTAAAATCTTCGTATCTCATCACTAAAATAACTACCTTAATAAAAAAAGTTTTACGCACAGAAAAATTTACTTTTTCATTGTCTCTGAGAAAAATTTAGATTGAAAATGTATGGTAGGCAATAAATGCCTTTTTTATGTGACTTTTTTTCGATTCAATTGAAAAGCATTAAATTGTTAAGTTTACAACTCTGTTACCCACCATATGGTCGATACTAATGAAACCCAGCAGCAAATAGCAATGACAGTATGAGATGAATCTAGGCCATTTCATTTATTATTTCAGTTTTCTGAAATCGACAAAAAATGACAAATTCTACATATCCATTCTATTCTTTATGTTTTGCTTTTAAATTGGCTTCATTTTAAGGTGTGTTTCTCTCTCACTCAATCGTTATTTTTATGCTAAAACTTTAACCGCTCTCAAATAACCAAACAACAGCAGTGTTGCGCTGTTTTATTATCTCTCTCTCTTCCCGAGGTATATTGTTATATACAGAAAAGAAAATATTTGTCTCAATGACACACAGGAAAAAAGAACGAGTAAGAGACTCAGCTTTAATGCTTTTTCGACTTTTAAATGACTCTTACATAGAACTGAGCATGCAGAGTGACTTTTGAGTTTTATTTTCTCCTCCTTATGTGTCTTTATGAATTCTTTTATTACTGAGTGTGTATATATTAGCTAATAAAAAATTTAGCAGTTAATGACATGCGCATTAAAACAAACGAGAGAGCTAATTGAATATCATTGATTGACGCATTTAAATCTCTTTTAATCATGTATTATGAACAATTGAGAAATTTTAAGACATTTTATGTTCAAAATACAGAAATAAAAACTCATTTTTTCCTTCTTGCTCGTTTGAATTTAGAGTTAAACAATGGAGATTAAAGTTTGAGCAATATGTTAATCCTCTAATGTCACTTTAATGCACACGGGAAATGACATGCTGTGCAATGTGCAATGTAGAGTTAAAATAAACGTGTGCACAGAAAATCGAAGAAATAGGTCACAAAATCGTGAAACAGACATAGAGCAGCAGAAAAAGAGAAAATTAATTTTAAAATTAGAACATTAATGACATCGCGATAGAACGTTATGTAGCTTTTGCTGTTTGTACATGCTCGAAACTCGGTAGAATGTTACAGCAACTGCTGAGTTTAAAACGTCTGTGCTTAATGATTTATATGATTTTAATAGTAGCGACAAAAGACTCAAATGCATGCGAAATGACGCCTATTCATTTTTACTTTTTATTCACGTGAAATGAATGGCGCTTGCTAAAGATAAATTGTTTGATAAAAAAACGTATTTTCGAGCTCTTCATTGCTCTAGCAGTTCATAAATTTATTAGCACATTCCACCTTGATTTTATGACAATTTGTCATTTCAAAGTAATTTCACATTATATGATTTTAGTTCTCTCTACTTACTTGTAAATTTATCTCTCTGTATAAAATTGAAAATTGCAAAATTATGCGAGACAAATTTATGCAAACTACTTGTGGCGCGCACTAACTTATATATAGGTATGTAATCTCAATAATATAGTACTAATAATTATGACCAATTCCACTTTTAAAAGCCACAGTAAGCATGTGTTATGTCACATGGTCATAAGGATATAACAAATATAGCTCGCGTGTGCGCAAACAAATCTTTCACATTTGCAGCTTGTCACTTTGGGGTCTTTTTCAGAATGTGTTTACGTTAGAGTGCAAAAAAATTATTAAATATCAAATTCACTCGATGAATTCGAGGCCAAATGTCAATTCTTTTACTTTACGATCTAACTCTTTTACATTTTTAATATTCTCGTCACTGAAAGATCAAAAGATACATTCGTATAAGAGTTTTAAATGATGATTGGAGATAATAAAAAAAAGTTTGCATTTAAAATTCCGTGACTGCTTCGTATTGTTTACATAGTTAGATGAAAGAGTAAATGGACGAGTGATGGAAAGGACTTTGCAATGTAATTAAGCAGTTAAAGAGCGAAAAAGAAAGAGAAAGAAATTATTTTGCCGCAAGTAGTAATTTTGACAAGCACGTTAAAATTTTTGTGCGTGATGCATTTATCTTTGTTTATTTTTTATGAAGACTATTCTTAACTTTATTGTTAATTCTTTTTTACAATGCACTTTGCACAGTTATAAACTTGATAATTTCTTTAATGAGCCCACCTATAAATTGACTAGTAATAGTGATTAAAAATTTCTTCACTATTTTTATCTTGTTTAATATAATTTTGTACATATTCTTCTGTAATTATGTACATGTTTGAATATAATTTAGCGCTGAAATTTCATATTTACTTCATCTCTTTTATTTCATGCAATCATTAAATTCGTATTCTGCTTTTGTATTTTATGATAATGTACACATTTGATTGCATGTTTTCTCTCTTTTCTTTTATTGTTGCATTTATGCGCTTGTTTATGATTATGACCATGCTCGATTATGTAATTTTGTTTTAAATTTTTTTTTGATATCACATAATATGTAAGCATTTATTGATATGTGTATTTAACTAATTTGTGGGCATTATCGACTTATATCATAATTAACAAAGCGTGCGGTGGTGTGGCACAGGTCGAGTGCGCGGATGCCTTTTCAATAATTGATACTTTTCAAAAAATAGCACTTGCATATCTGTTTCATATTCTTAGTGAATAATTTTATGAAATTAAGTCATATGAGTGCATATTAAGGAGTTGCTTTTGCTGCTGGCTGTCAATAACCTCTCACGTATTTCTCATTAAATTTTCACACATTCTTGTTTATGCAATAACAAAGAAAAAAAGTTATCGTGACATGGTCGCTTACAATGATTAATTGATTATGGAAATGGAGAATTTTAAAAGAATTTTTTATCATTATTTGCATCATGTTTAAAGACGCTACATGTGTGCATTGTAACAAATAAAAAGCGTTAAACTGCGCTTTACACCCACTCACGTGATGTTAGCAGCGTTTTTATCACGATTATAAAGTTATTGTAGTGTACACAAGTCGTGTGGCGGCAGAAAATGGGAATGGTGCGAATTTTATTGCGTTTTACAATGTTTTGTATAGCAAACTCGTTCAATGAGTTAACAGATTAAGATATTTGCAAAGCCTTGCTTACTTTATTTTTATAAGACCATCCTAGGAAGACAAAGAAATAAATATTGATCTCAATCCTCTTAATAATGAGATGGTTTGCAGATTAAAGTCATTTAGCTTTCCATAAGTGGCTGAGTGACCAATTTGATTCCAATTCAAGTACTTTACAAGTAATAATAATAAAGAAGAAAGGCTCAGAGAGCTGCTAATTGAACCCCAAGAGATTGGTATTTTTATATAAGGACGCATAAATTGAACATTGGAAAAAATACAGTACAGATGAATAATGAAGTGGATAATTGTAAATCCATTCATAGAATTGATATGAGTTTTAAGCTATTTTCATGCGAGTTAAATTTGTTTCGCATACATAACGTGTAATAGATTTTTCTCTTTATAACTAATATCTCATCTAGCTATTATGTGCGCAAAAGTCGCTACCAATCAATTATTAGCTCATGATTAATTACTCACACAATGAGTTTATGGCAATAGACAAATTTATAATATGAATGAACAATGAATCAGTAAATTAACAGTCTAAAGTTGTTTTTCATTATTTCGCTTTCGTTCTATGAATTGAAAAATTTAGCACAGAGAAAAAATTTGACGTTGAAAAAGTGCATCAATATGTTAACACTTATTATTATAATAAAATAAATTGTGTCGTGCGCACGCTTAACTTAACATGTCTACTTGCAACTTCAATACAAAAAAGTGCCGAGTACTTACTTATTATTTTTTTGAACGAATGCAGTGACTGATTGCAGCAATTTTAATGTGTAAACATACTCGCTTGCTTGATGATGTGCAATTTGCCACCTACGGAAAATATCACAGAGAGATCAGCAAGTATGGATAGACAGATAGATGATCTAATTATGGTGATTAAGCGCAACGTATGGAAAATTGCAAAGCTGTTACTGCTTCGACTTGTTTAAATTTTAATTTATTTATCCTTTTCATTCATAAACAAAAGATTTGCATGCTCCAAAGTTCAATCAATGTTATAAATCGTTCATTCATATTTAAACATTTAAACACAGGTCTGCCAAGTGCAACAAATTGAAAATCAACCAAGCCACACACAATCCAAAAATATTTCTTTTTTTTCATGTCTCTTCGTCATCGTATGTTAATCGATTCCTGCTAATCTCTTAAAATTCATTCTACATTATGGCAACAATGAACGACGATAGCGAAGATGAAAATGAGATGCAGAGGCCGATGGTGTTGATGCCAAATAAAGAACACGTTATAGCTAATTATTTTGCAATATTCTCAATAAATAGTCGGAATACTCTTGCTCAATAAGCTTAAATAACTTTTCACACACATTCATTCGTATACTGAATTGTATCGTCAATTGATTAGCTCAAACAATTATTATTGCTATTTATTCATAGCAAATTGTTTGTACTAGAATGCAATTGTATATGAATCAATCGATGGAGATTCGAAAATATTTATCTCCTTACTAAATATGGCGTTTTCGCACTTCACCAAAGAGCTGTTGAAAATGATCTCATTGTTCTTTGTAGCTTCGTGCAAAAATTAAAATGAAAAGAGACTAACGATGATGAAATTCATCAATTTTTATGAATTTTTCACTGTTCTCCTCCTCCCTGCTGTTACTGCTTTGTTGCGAACGTATTCAATTAATTTGCATTCAATAATGGAAGTCGATGTGTTTGTTGCTGCTGCTGCTGCAACAAACTCAATTCTCACTCTATTTGGCACATTTGATGAAGTTTCGAGATTTTTAAATACATACAGTGACAGTGCGTAGGCTTGTCAATAAGTTATAGAAAATTAAATACATTATGATGATAATCTGACTAATAATTGATGTGTGATTTAGTAATGAGTCCAAGTTTTTAAGATATTTTTTTCACTCATGTTGATGGCGCGTGAGAGGCGGTGATTTAATGACAATCTCGATTATTTATGAATAAAATAATGTTTATTTGATTACGCTTTTAAATGAATTTTTCATTGAAATTGTCGAGTATCATCGCGCATTAGCGGCCCTAAAAAGAGTAAGAAGTCTCATAAAATTTATTGCTCAGGTCTCACAACTTCCTGTGTCAAGTTAAATTTAAATATGCATTAATTACGAATTAAGAGAAATAATAAAATATTATTTAATGGCTGCGTTATAATGAAGGATTTCATTAGCAGTTGATGCTTTTACAGAAATATAATTTATTAATTTTTGCTTCTTTTTACAAATTCCGACAGAGTCGCATAAAATTTTGTTTCATAAAATAAATAAACTACATTTTGTGCGGGCTCAAAGATAAAGAAATTATAATTTTATACACGTAAAAATAATAATTAATGACATCATTTGAGAATTTACTGAATGAAATAAAATGAAAATGAGAGCGAGAAATTTAACATAAAATTGCAAGCTTGTTGCTTCGTGTTTGATTACATGCTTTGACAAAATATATTTTATTTAACAACCGCAAGACAGACTATGTCAATTAATTTAAAATAAAATATTCTATGTAATTAATGCGATTGATAAATGAAAGATTAATTGAATTGTGTATATTGGACAGTGGAAAAAAGAGAATGAACGCTGCTGTCGATAATAAATGAATTGGTGATTAGGAATTTGTTATTTGTCATTGCACCTTGCAAAACTGGTACGTGGATTCGCAAAACGAGTCTTGTTTTTCTTTAATGGCTTATTAGCGATTCCCTTGTGATAAATCTAACGATCTTTGTGTACGTTTGATCACCTTAATCAATCTACAGAAATTGCCTGCCAGTCAAAGCACGAATGTCTCATAAATTTTATGAGCATTGAAATAATTCAATTTGCGACTGTATCTTTTTATGACATGCATAAAAAAATATGCATATTTGATCGCCATTAGTAGACAGTGATTGCCTCTTTTGAGAAATGTCGAGACAATTGACGCCAATTTTTTTTGACATATTTATTTCATCAAAAGTGCAGCAACAAATAATTATGATTTCATCAATTTCATACAGCAGTGGTGATGATGACAACGATTAGAGCAAACTGTTTACTAAAATGGCGTTTTCGTGATCTCTCAAAATTCTTTCATTATACCTGTGTAACCTCTGAATGTCTCATTTAGCAAAAATATCGCGAACCGCTCTTGAATCATTGTCACGACTTTCCCAAAGCTAGTCTTTCTTGCGGCTTGTTTTGGTTTTTCTGTCTTCAGCAATTCTTCATGAATGATGCAATTAGCAATCGTTTAATTTCTCAATTAATCATGATTCAAACTTTTTTTTCTTCTATTCACTTGGATGAAGCACTTTTTTGAAACGTGATCGATATAAAATTTCAACACGTGTCTTAATAAGATCACGCCGATTTACAGTTGTGAATCATCATTTTGTTTGATGTTTGAAGGTTTGAATGCCATAATCACATGCAAAGGCATACAATTAAAGTTCATTTAGTAATTGCAGTAAAATGCATTAAACTTATTTATGAATATAGAGCCTTTCATAGACAACACTTTAACCCAACAAATGAGTTGACCGCTCTAGGCTACTAAAATAATCAATCCATCAAGTTGTAAACATGAGTTTTTCTGATTCGTTGTGCTTTAATTACAAAGTGTAATGCAAAGTGGAGATTTCAACTCAATGATATCGCGATAACTGCATAAGATTCTTTCAACTTGAAAAATCACATGCAAATTGCTGCAATGACGTCACATAAAAATTGCTAACAACAAATTTCTTTCAATTATTTTTTGATCGCTCAATCTGAAGTTAAGATTTATTTCCTTCATTAAACAAAGCTGTCGGTGTTAAAACAATTTGACAAATTTTTTTTGATTAAGTTTAAAATAAATATACACTCTATTATTTTCTATTGAGATGTTTATAGTACATGCAGTAATAAATTATCAAAGTTAATAAGAATTTTTAAATTTCTTCCCATGATTAATCATACAAAAAGTCGTGAGTGAAATATTCAGGAAAAATTTTTTGAATTATGAAAATCTTACTGAATTTCATCATTCTTAAATGTAAATTTATATACTCTAACAAAAAGATATGTTTATTATTTATATGCTTAAATATTGTTTTAATTTCTTTGAGTGCGTATATCTGTTTTATGTCAAATGATCATTTTAAAAGAAGCGGCACTAAATATGTAATTTTTTGAGATTTTGCAAATGTAAAGTTCAATAGACAAATATGAGAACAAAATGTACAACTGTATTATATAGAACATATTTCTTTGAGGTTAAATGGGCAAAGTTTTAATTTACTTTGGTCTGCAATGAGTTTTACTGCTACCCTTACATTCAATTGTATACATGCAATTGTTTTCTTTAAGAAATAAATTCCTGTGGCGTTAGCGGTAACACAAGTTAGTAACTTTTTTTGAAACTCAAAAAGAGTCAAGGCTCGTTGCACAAATTTTTCACAGCAAATTCGCTTAAAAGATTATCATGCATGACTCATTCTATTAGTTGTCCGTCGGTGCGAGATTAATTTTCTCTTCTTTTGATCTTCACATCGCGATGACGCTTTCAAAGTAAGGAAATTTAAATTCTTAATTAGCACTTCATATAATGATAAAAAAATTTAAATTTTAAATATTCATTTCTACCAAGAGTATATAATGATTTTCCTCAATAATAATTTTCTTGCTAATTTATTATTATAAATTCACTTGCTTGCCCTGTGATCATATTAATGTAAAATTTGGTCTTCATTATGAACAAAGAAGAGAAAAATGATGATGATGATGATGCTATGCTATTGTAAACTTTATTTAAATTGCGCACTATAATCATATTAAATGTTTTTTTTCGTTGCAGTTCAATTTTGTTGGAAGAATATTGGGACCACGAGGCATGACAGCAAAACAATTAGAACAAGAAACAGGATGTAAGTATAATTTGATCAAAGCAAAAATGTCTTTTTCATCAATTTATTTATTAAAGGCAAAATTATGGTACGAGGCAAAGGCTCAATGAGAGATAAAAAGAAGGTGAGTTAAAAATTTTATTGCATTCTTCAAAAATCACTTTTTTTTCGTTTGATATCAAAAAAAGAAACAAAAAGGCGAAAATTTAACGGTTGGACATTAATTAATGGACTTAATGACGTGAAAATCTCATTTTCTTTTATTCATTAGCTTCTTTCATGTTGTCGCGCGATTAAATGACTTTGAAAAATATATTAAAACGACAAACAGGCAAAATAAGCGTATGAGCAAAAAAAATCATTGAAAATTGCAATTTATGTTTGAATAAAAAAGTAAACAACGGTAGCTTGTTCAGAAATGTTTCTTAATGCGAGTTAATGGCACAGTCAAATTAAATCATTTTAATGTTTATTTTTCATTATTATTATTAAATTTTATTTCTTTTTTGTATGCTTACACACGATTTGAACACGAGAGATAACTTACTGACTACGCTGGATATTTAAACAAGAATAAAAAATGAAACGTGTCTGCACAAATCCTTCAAGAGCATTTTTGTCTTTTTGCCATTAAACGATCTGTTTTATTTTTATAGAGGCGAGACCAAGTCGTAAATTAAAAGTCGATAATTATCTTATGACTTTTCTTAATTGATAAGCGAAGGTTTTTGATAAAGAAGAGCTGCAAGAGCATGGTACTTTTTATGATTTTATGGATTTCCTTAATTCGGTATTTCCTTCTTTTAAAATTCATGTCTATCTTCTTAATCTGTTGTTTCTTCTGTCTGTCTATTAAAATGTTTACCATTCACTGACCATTGTCTTCGAGTCTTTTTTTTATTATTTTTCTCCTTCTCTTTCTTCATGCTTGCTCATTTTATATTCGCACATTATAACGTATGTATATATACAATAAAACAATATATGAAGGGTAGCAATAACGAGATGAAGTCGACAGTAGCGCAAGACAAAGGCACAAACATATATTGACATTGCAGTGTCCGCGAAAAAAATAAAATGTTTCGGTAATTTTTTGAAATGTGAATTAATCATGATAAAGTATTTATTGTTACCATCCACTTTTTTAAATGCTTGTGCAAGATTTGTCTACATATATGGAAAATAATGTATAAATGTGTGCCAGAGAACGAAACAATGAGAATAATTCGCTGCGACTCATTTAATGATTTTTTTCCATTGTCAAATTAGCTCGTAAAAAATCGTCTCTGTCGTAGTTTTGTGCGGTGCTGATTTTTGAATAAATCTTCTATCCTTAATTTAAATTGTTCTCATTTGAATGCTTACGTTTTGCTTCTTCTTCTGCATATATAACTCGCTTATTCGTTTTTTAATCGACGTCTAATTTTCTAGTCTGGTGCCGCACATTTTAATTTTTAAGGCTCATTATGGAATTAGGTCTCTCTTGTGTCACAATTTATGATGTAGTGAGAATTAAATATGAGGATAAAATGTATTATTTATGAATGACATTGATTGATATTGACGTAATGTGAATTCATAATGTGCTAAAAGGAGACGACAAAATGGTTTTCAATAATTTATGGGAATTCCCTCATGCTGTCCAGAAAATTTCTAAGAAATCTTGTTGTCCAATTCGCAGTTATTCTAATTTTAATCTGACCAAACGTTGTGAATTTACACAATTAATATTTCATTTTCGAATGTGACACACCTTAGCGAAATTCATCCAATCATTTTGGTTTGTCCTTCCTGAATTACACTTAAATCTCGATAATTTTAGATGTTTTCTGTCATATGCTTACATATGTATCTTGCAAGCTTTTTGTTTAGTAAATTAGCAAGAGTACCAAATGAAAAATGAATTAAAAACAGTCCTTCAATCATTTTTCGCTACATGAGTTGTTTTTGAAGCTTTCAATCATACTAAATTGAAATAATTTTCATTATTTTGGCAATGACATAAAGCACACTACACGGCATCAAAAAAGAGGAAAAATGAAAGTAAATAAAGTGCGAAAATGTCTGCAAAAATACTTACTTTCATCTTGCGCCTCTTTCTTTCATTTTTACATTCAAAAGAATGTGCAGTTAGCAGCCTATTAAAATAATTTTTTTTTAATTCGAAATCCAAAGCATTGCTCGAGTAATTTTTAATGTGTTTCTCAGATACTTTAAGACGCCAGGCGAGAGAATTTTTAGTAAATGGTAATTGAATTAAGATGTTAGAAAGAGATAGAGGAAATTTATGAAAAACTGCCTC
Source organism: Polypedilum pembai (assembly GCA_014622435.1). Classification (NCBI taxonomy): domain Eukaryota; kingdom Metazoa; phylum Arthropoda; class Insecta; order Diptera; family Chironomidae; genus Polypedilum; species Polypedilum pembai. The sequence continues at coordinate 84,353 of JACWBX010003022.1, forward strand.
TTTTACATATTTGTTCTTTTACTCAGTGAGTCCTCTGAGAATCGATTATTAAGTTTTAGCTAGAATTTGAAATATTTTTATAGTCATTTGCGGAAATATTTCACATTTTATTATCTGTAAAACATTTATGGACCATTCTTTAGACTTTAATAAGTGAATGAATAAAATTTTTTACACTAAGGAGAATTAAAATGTGTAAATTAATGAGGAAAATATGTGCAATTAATAAGTTGAAGAAATTCTCTAACAAATTAATACTTAATTTACTTATTCATTGTGAAATCATGAAAGATTAAAAATAAAAATTTCAGCTAGTCACCCATGCTTTCTCTGTATTAAATCTAAAAAAAATTAAGATCGTTTTCACTCTCCCTGTATGAAGATTCATGTTATAAGACGATCAAAAAAGTAGACTTATCTTATAATCATGATATTGTTTCAAGAAAACTTTAAAATGTTTATAGTGTGTTGTAATGCGATCTCAATTTTATTTTACACATGAACATGATAGCGTTTTTAATGGTAATTTTTTTATGTGCATGAAAACGATCTCATATTGTTCGCATATGTCTTCTATACCTCAAAAAATGCAAAGTCATAAAGTTTGAATGAAATTGATTCAAAAAAAGACATGCGCATAAGAAGAAAAGGAGGAGCATTGGACGATATTATCGCTTTTTGTCAAATAAATTATTCCTTTCTTTATTTTATATCTCTCACTTTTTTAGCCTGAAGATTTTTGTCATTCTAGTGTGTATATTATTAGAGTCATAAAAAATATCATTTCAATATTATTTGACGCCTTGCGCGAGAGAGATACTTATTTTATATTTGAATATGATTGTAAAATCTGTCACAACACTCCATTAACAGGTCCAACAGACGAGAATACACTTAGCTGATCAAATCTATCTCTCATGTGACATTCTCAAGCGTCGTGTGTGGAAAATATACACAATATTTTTAGTTTGATTTTTATTATAGTCGACTTCATTATGGAGTGTATAATAAAATATCATCTCACTTTATATACACAAGAAGAATGTGAAATATCATTAGAAAAATTAATTGTCAAAGGTATCATAAAAGAGAGAAATAGAGAGGAGGAGAAGCAAGCTGCTTTTAGCAAATTTGTTTCACAGTTTCTAATTTTAATTTAATTACTAAAATTCTGTTTTTCCATAAAGTTCAACATATTTTTATATTGCAACAACTGCAATAATTTTTCATAATTCAATTAAATATCTCTGCGTTCTCTTGAGAGACTACACGAGTCATATTCTTGCACGCTCTCGCAGTAATAAGAAATGAAATGGACCACAAAAATGTGTACCTCGGCAGGAGAATATCTTATAAGTCATTAAAAAAAATCTTACCGATGTTTGTCACACAACATAACACATTAACGATATTCTACAAGATTTATAATTCAATTTAAGCGATGAGAAGAGCAAAAAAAGATTTTCCTTCTGTATAAGTGTCTCTTACATACTCTCATTCCATACGATCACACGCTTACATACATATTCTTTTATAATAAGTCCAAAAGATAAAAATGAAATGAAATCATATAAATAAGAGAGAAAAATATTTCTGTCTGCTAGCATCACTTTTAAAGATTTATTGACTTTTTTATTTATGATGATTTTGGGGCTCAAATAAGTTAGAAAAATATACAAAATATTTATCTAATACATAAAGATGAAGTATTATTCACATGCAAAAATTATTTTCAAGTTAAAAATTAATTTGCTATTGTCAAACAAGCTTTAAGAAGAAACATTCAAGATCATAGATTATAGTTAATAAAACAGCATTTACGAGTCGTTAACTTACATGAATAGAATTTTTCATCTTCATTCTTCCGTCAAGTTGTGTAAAATTTATGCAGCAAAAAAATAAGAGAAATGAAAATCACTTCACTTTTGTGAATGAAAATTGTTGACTTGTTGTACGATAATTTGAAATAAATAGTAACTTGACGCCTCTGTTTTTTCTTATGAGTGCTTCTGATAGAAGAAATGATATTTTCCTGTCTAAAAATATTGTTAGGAAAGTTTTCATTTTGTTCGTGTTTCTACGAAACATTATTTCAAAAACAAAGAACATGCGAAGTGAATGCTATACAAGAAATTTTCTTTATTCAATATTTTTCATCTCATTTTTATGCTAAAAATGTTGATTTTAATCACCACATAATTCACTCGAAGCAGAGAGATTTTTGTATGTGACGTCAAAAATTTTGTTTAGCAAATAAAGAAGATTGAAAAATATTTGTTGATTCTTCTTTGAAATTAAAGAGCGCGTAGAAGATGCAATATTGTGATGATTTGTGGGTGAGCGCATAACATCGATCTCTGTTTACAATTTGTTCCATGTAATTGATGCAATTTGTTTCCATTTCGAGCAATGAGATATTAATTGTTGTAATTTTCTATTGAATCCATATGGTTGAGGATGTCGAATAAAGAAGAAAAAATTTTTCTTTCTGAGAATTTTTATGAAAATTTATGAATGAATAAATTTACATGATCACAAAGAAAAATAAACGAGTAGAGGAGATTCTCAACTTTCACAAATTAATTTGAAAAAGCCGCAAATGAATTATGACATGATGAATTTTTCTAAATTATAGCGCACATTTTATTTTTGCTCTTTTCATTCAACTCTTAGCAGCAATGATTAATTGCATTTTGAAGAATATTTGCAAAAAAAAAATATTTTTCTCAGCACATTCTGTAATTAATTGTTGCACCTCAATTGTTATTTCACACAACAGTCAGTGCTGACTGAAAAGAAAACAATTTTCTGCTCTTTCGTTTTGCGGTTAAATAAATGAAATTGTCGACTTGAATGAATTAGTCATGCCTATAAGCTAATCTGCCTGGTTGCTGCAGTACATGCCCGAACGACACCTACACGCATTTTCATAATTTCACTCATTTACTGTGTTATTTTTGAATTTTCATGTTGTCTTAAAATTAAATTATTATCACAGTTAATGAACCTGCTTTTTTGCTTAATTTATTATTTTAATTATTTTGACAAAATAAAATAAGAAGGTTAAAAACTTTCCTATATGATAATCAACTATCAAATAACTGAATAATGGAAAAATGCAAATAGCATTATTTGAAAAAGGAATTGCTATTTTATTATTATCATGCATGTATTGTTTGATGAGAGAAATATTGAGGTCACGTAAATTCAAATTTTTGTGCATTAATGCGAAACAATTAAAAGCTTTTATAATCACCAGTTCACAAACAAGGAATGTTAATTGATGCAGCAGTAGCAACTTATGTACATACATGCATGTAGTGCAAGCTTGTTTGCTCTTACGATCTTGCATGTAAATTTCAAGATATTTTAATTTGACTGTCCATTGAAAATGTCTACCGACTTATAATCAACATGTTTATACACTGTTTTAAATTATTTTATTCTTATTTCATTGCAGGAAGATGCCAATCGTGGAAAGCCAAATTGGGAACATTTAGCTGATGATTTACATGTTCTTATCACAGTCGAAGACACAGAAAATAGAGCTAAACTGAAACTGCAACGTGCCGTTGAAGAAGTTCAGAAATTATTGGTGCCAGTAAGTCATAAGCATGATAATTGACGCTAATTTGTCACTAATCAAATTTATTCGGGTAAATTAACAGCAAGCAGAAGGCGAAGATGAATTAAAGAAACGACAGTTAATGGAATTGGCCATCATCAACGGAACGTACAGAGATTCAAGTACAAAGGCAGCCGCAGCTGGTATGTTTTTGTATATTGCATGATTCAATGTGTATATAACAATTAATGAATCAAAAAATTGTAGCATGTGAGGAAGAATGGCGTCGATTGGCAGCATCTGCAGCAGCAGAGACACGTCTTTTATCACCAGGAATGCAGCCAATACCAAATCAAATTCGTGCAACACAAGGAACTCCACTTGGTATGTAATTTAGATTTTAAAAAAATGTCTTATGGTTATTTGATTAATCTGTTTAGGTGCACCACTGATTCTTTCACCGCGCATGTCAGTACCGACAACTGCAGCTAGTCTTCTTTCAAGTCAACCAACTCTCGATCATTCAGGCTTAATATACGCTGCCGCACCATTCACTACTGCAGACTACACAAATTACGCGGCACTTGCGGCTGGAAATCCGCTATTGACAGATTATGCTGATCATACTGGTGGGTTATTTGCTCGATAAGAGATTTATTTACATTTTATTTTTTGATTTAACTATTTCATTGACTACATATTTCCCTTTTAATTATATTACTTAATTTTTTTACTACGAACTATGAATACTTTAAAAAGTACTCATTCGCGCATAAATATGAAAAATATTTCAGAATTGAAGATTAAATTAATAATATAATTAATTTTAAGTTTAAGAATTCACACAATTAAGAATAATTTAATGTTTAGATGAAAGAATGAAGAAAATTATCGAAAAGAAAAAAAATGACGAAAATGGATGAAAAAATTTAAAATATTTTGAATACTATGCCACACACAGTAGTAAATTTTAAGAAGAAAAATTTAACAAACTTGGAAAGTGGGTAAACATTTTCTGTATGTAAATGCAAAAAAAGAAAAGAATTATGAATCTCTTTCGTACTCTATCTTAGCTTTAATGATGAAGAAAAATGTTGCACAATTATTAATTTTTCTAAGTTACTAATGCTTCTTCCTCCTTACATCGTTATGTGTTCACAACAAAAATAAAAAAGTTTTTAAAGCGTGGCGAGACGAAATGTATGCACGCATTTTAAATCATCATATTAGCAAAGAAAGAAGCAAAACAAACTACAGTAAATTAACCAAAATTACCAACCAGTTTAATTCAATAACAATTTGCTATTAAATAAGTTCATCGACGTCTGGGAAGGACATTGGATATTAAACCAAAACACGCACGCACCTTAAATAGATACTTATTGACGGTCATCGCCTGTTGCACGTACTCTACTACTACTTATATTCTGCAGCTAATTAAATTAATATTTATAATCATCATTTTTATGCAGCAAAAATGTTTTTAATCCTCTCTGAAATAATAATCATAATATTATTCATAACTAAGCTTCTCTTTTTTTTCTCTTCTATGTTGTCATTTTATGTTTGTCACATTTGCGTACTAAAAACAATTAATTTTTACTATCTCTACCAATTTAAATGTCTCTTAATTATCTGATGCTTAATTTACACATTAATTTTATTGTTTCATTTTCTGTGCTCTAACCATAAAGCGTATATTTTATAATGAAATGGCTCGGAGTTGAGCAAGTCTCATTTTTCTGTTTGTGATTTTTACTTTAAAAAAATCATAAATCATAGAGCCATTTCAGAAATATTTCATATTTCATTTTCTCTAGCAAAAAACAGTATTATATGTATTTAGATGAAGCAAGAAATAATAATACTAATGCATGAAAATTCTTATTATCGCAATTTTGTGAGGCAGAATAGAAGAAAGAAATTTTGAAAGAACAAAATGTAACTGTTTTAAGTAAATAAGAGGAAAATTATTATTATGATGTTTACATCTCTTTTTCGTTGTTTTTTTGAATGCGAACTCAAATAAGAAGAAAAATTTATTTTTTAGCTTGTTAGATTTTCTTCTCACTACCACAATGCTTCTTTCTTTATTACTTTAATGCTCTGCGAATGACATGAGTAAGGTATGAAAATAAGATGAAGGCTAGTATGGCGACGGTAACATTTTAATCATGGAGAAGCTCGAATATTTTTCTATGCTAGTAAATCACTTTTTTGGCTCTTTAAAAATTTATTAGTCTGACAATTGAGACCAAGAGCTACGCACATTTAAATCCGTCTAAGCACAGAATAATTTAGTGTGACAAGTTTTTGATATCAAAATCCCTTTCGAATTTTTGTTTTGGTCTGATACTTTTTGTCAAATTTGTCATATCTAAATGGAGCTATTTAAAGAAAGAAAATTTGTGGTGTGTGAATGAGAAAGAAAAAAATTAATCTAATTAACAAAAAAAGCTATGTTGTGTTTAAAGTTATATCTATAAAGAAAAGAGAGAGACTTTCATTTAAGTTTACATCAATTTTACATACGAAAAAACACACATGTAAGTGTGCACGATATGAACATGACAGTGGCAATAATTCTAATTTATTTTATTGTTATTTGGACAAAATCTCACTCTTATAGATAACTTATGAATGTTGGCATCAATTTTAAAATTTTTTCTCTCCTACATATTTTCCAACATTTTCCCTGAAAATCATATAAACATACAATTTATATATTTGACGATGACGACGATAAATGAGAATAAGAAAATGATAAAAATTATTTATAAATATTTTAGATTGCCTTAATTACGCTATAAATTTTAAATTTACATCCATCGTAGAAAAATGATCGTCTCGCGTATTAAAATGTGAAATTTGTGTATACCTTGATGTGTGTGATGAGCTCATCCTAATATAAATAGGGAGTAGAGTTCATGTGCCATCAATTTGAAATGTAGCAATAAGGTTCCGTTCAATTGACTAAAAACTTTTCATTTTCGTCGTCATCGCTTGTTAACTAACATCACCCATATTTTATGTGTACGTTTCATCTAACTGCCAATTTTAAGAATATCCGCTTTAATCTTTCTTTATAAATAATTTTACCATTAGAGTTTTATTTATGTCATTTTATGTAAAGAAATTATGTTTTATGTTTTTGGTATTTCTTTTTTTGTTATTTTGCAGTTGGTCGATATACATTGCATGCTGGCTCCGTGTTTTGAATTTATTTTTTAGACTCTTAATTTTTCACACAATTTTGCATACAAAACAATCAAATAAAATGTTATTCGTCATTCAAATCAACATGAGCGAGATCTGTATTGAGTGTAGGCTTGTAGAATATTCTTAACTCATTCCATAACGGAAATTTATTTACGTTAAAGAATGAGTAAATTTCGTGGAATGTTCTCACGAGCGCAAAGACAAGCAATGAAAAAAGGTCTCGTGAACAACTAAAAATTCATACGATAGGAACTTAGAAGCATATTTTTATTTTTAAATTTTAAGAGACATCACGATAAAAAAGAAACAATTCCGTTTAAAATTACTTACGCATAAAAGAGAAAAATTTGCTGCATAAAAAAGAGGAAAATTTTTATTATTCTATGTAATGTATGAAAAATCCTTATAAATTGTAATACATTGTGTACATTTCACTTAAATATTATTATGGAATTACGCACTATTTAGGTTAATTATTTTAAACTACTCTCCCCCACATACACATACACAAACATCACAAATTTTTTTATATTTTCGAGCTATTTTTAAGCTAGAAATGAAAGAAATAGAAAAAAGTTTTTATCCAGGAAAATAACAAGGCAGAAATTTCACACCATTACAACAAAGAAATGGCCATAGATGAATGAAATAGTAGCTAGTTTACTCATAATTTTACACAGAACAGCATGTTCTGTAAATAATGATAATTTTAGAAATTTTAAAAGAGCAAAAATAATTAAGTGATAAATGAAAATCGTAATTTTCGTTAACTGAAATTTTTTCAAACAAAAAATCATTTATGAAATGATGTAAAAGCCTTTCTTTAATACTTTTTAGCTCCTTTTCGGTGTTGGTCTATTTTAAGATATGATAAATTTAACCTTTTTTTAAAATGCACACAATTGCTCCCCTTTTATTTCTTTTTTTGTTTCCCATGTGAATCACTGGTGCTAAATGAAGGGAAAATATTTTTTTTTTTACATTTCTTTACAAAGTGGCAATAAATATAGACAAAAAATGTGCACAGTTACAAGCTTTTTTTATATTTTACTTAAACCAAATTTTTCCGTCCATAGTCTCGATTTTTCATAATTTTATTTTTGTTGAGTATTTTAATTTGAATGATTGAACTAGTCATTTTATAATTTTGAAACTTTTTATTTCTATTTTGATTTTTACCAGTTCTTATTCACACCCTCTTCCTTTCGTCTCATTTAAGTTAATGTTGATAGGAAAAATGATGTCTTGCAGCTACTGTTGCGAAATGATGGGATTTCATCGGGAGCATTGCAATTAATTTTATAAATACACACACTTATAAATATTTCCTTTTTATTCTCGAGCAGCAATAACTCTATTGCGAGCCAAAATTATTATTTTTAATAAGATAAACTCATATCACAAGAAAATTTCCGAATTCAGTTAAACTTATTTTATTACAATTCGGAAAATGAATCCAAAAGATTATCAAGAATGCCATAATAATATTTAAAGAACAATTTTATTAAGATTTTTACATAAAAAAGGAAAGAAAGTTTTTTTCATACAAATCAAGCAGTGTCATGATAAATAATTGTAAAAAAATAATTAATTGAGTTGTCAAAATGTAGAAACTGTCAGTGATCACGATTTAATGCTGATTTCGTTGAGAATATTTCATTGCCAAAATTGTTATTCAGGGATCAAAATTTTCATGATAAGCGTGTGTTGAAAAAGAGAAAGTTTATAAAGAAAAGATAAATTTTTGACTAAAAAAAGTTCTCAAAAGGGACCAAATCAGATCAAAAAAGATCAACAAGTTTCTTTACATTGACACTCAATTTTCTCGTAAAAGTTTTATAAAGATGAAAATTATTTTATTGTGTTTTAGTTTTAAGATTCGATAAATTTTTATATCTGTAAATTAGCTGTTAAGTATGATATATTAAGTGTCTAGTTATTAGTAAGATAGTTATTGATAAAATTGAAAAATTATTATTATATTTTACATCATCACAATTAGCGCACATTATTCGTCAAAGATAAATCTCTTTTTATTATAAAGAAAAACATATTTTCGTCTCGCAACAATTTCGATAAAAAAAAATTTATATAATTTTTATACTAATACTCTTTATCTTCTATTTTCTTCCTCTTTATTTAGTAGGTGCATTAAAAACACAAAGACGTTTCGTAAATCGAGAACATCCTTACCAAAGGGCCGGTGCACTCTCATAAATATTTCATACTCTATAAAAAATATAATTTCGCGTTTTAAACACGCACAAAACAAGCATAAAACATAAATCTACAATTAGTTCAAAGTTCTCCCAACACACACACAAACACATCCACATACATACAAATCTACATTATCCACGCACAAATTAATTTAATCATCATCGACAAATAAAATGCAGAACAAATGTGAGAGTTGATAAAAAAAGAGAGTTTTCAAAATGCCATGTTGTTGAGTGTGCTTGGGGCCCTTTGCGATAGAATTTAAAGATTGTGAAATATTTCAATGTGTTTTTGCCCAAGGTTAGTTTTTATTATTTTATTTAAGTCTATAAAACATTCTTATTATTGTTTTTATTTATTTCTTCTCAAATCCATTCATATTCACTTTTAATTAAACAAAAATCGTCAATTGGTTGCGAAATTTCTCACTTCTATTTTCATTGTTGTTTTCGTCCATTTGCTAGACATTGATGTCTAGTTTTTCATTATTGTCCTCTTCACTTCGTTGCTTTAATTTTATTTTATAATATTTTATTTTTATTTGCGGAAATGATTATATTCAACAATTCCGAATTTAATTTAAAGAAAAAGTTTAATTTTTAAGATATAAAGAAGTTTTTGATTGTCATCTTTCAACTTGAAAGGACGTCAAGCTTCTGTTATCGAAATAATTTTGAGTGTTTCTAGTAAAAATGATTATTTTGTTGTGGTCAAAATGCTTCAATCAAATGAAGCGTTTGTCTTCTTCCCCCCCTTAATTTTAATTTATTATTTTATATTTTAGTTTAAATTTACAATATTTTATACTTTTAATGAACAATTTTTATTTGAAGTTTTATTATTTTAATTTTTTGCATCTGCAATTTGTCTTAGAAAAATACAACACAGAGTTACCGTATTTACAAAAATCTGCCCTTACAAAAACAATTTTTAATGCAATTTCTTTCGAAATTCTTTCATTGCCCATTAAATTTTTTTTTCTATAATTAAATAATTGCATTTCGGCTAGTATTGTAAGGAAAATTTTCTCTTTTACCCACATGACTTTATTTCTTGATTGTAATTTGTGGCATACTTTGCGTTGTTAGTCTACAAAAACATACATTATCTTCAAAGTCTTCCGTCTCTCTATCAAAATATTCCATTTCTACTGCTATATAAAAATATTTTTATTGCGTAAAAACTGTTGACTTGTGCATGTTGCGAAAAAGAATAAAAAAATTAAATATTAGAATCAAAAAAATTAATTTGATGTAAATGATAATGAACAAAAGAAAATGCAGCAAATTTATGAGAAAATAAAGAAAATTTGAGATAGGTAAAAAAAAGTAATTAAGGAAAAAATGTGAATCGTTAAATTCAATAATTTCAGTAAAGAAAAGAAATTTTTTATATAATTAAATGAAAGAATTCTTTCTTTCTACAGTAAATTAAGTTTTTTCGCTCTTTGTAAAATGATCAAACGAGAAAAAGGCAAGAAGAAGAAAAATTATTCAGTGGAAGAATGATGATGAAGGAAAAATTTATTACTTTTTACTATTACTACCTATATTACGATTATTATTATTATTTTAAATGAGAAAAATCTCTTTTTATTTGCTGAAAGAGGAAAAAAATTTTTCTTTCTCAATAAAAGTCTATTTATAGAAAATTTTCAAAAATAAAAACGAAAAATGAAGTTTTTTATTTCACAAAAATATTTAACACAACAAGCCTGCCAATAATATTGTAATGGATAACAATACAAAGAGATTGCTTTATAACAAATTTATTTCTACGTTAATAATTAATCAAATTTCTATATCTTTTTGCTGTGCAAACATTATGCGAGTAAAAATTCTAATTACAGAATAATAATTTAACTTAATTAACTTTCTATTCTTTTATTCTCCTTATTTCTTATTATATGTTTTGTATGTTAACAATGGGAAACATTGACGCAATTTTCAAGTGTCAAATGTTATTAACTTATTTTCTATGATTTTTATTATGCACAATTAAGTCTTAACTTTTGCTATTCAATAACAATTTTCTCTCATCGTAAATAATCTAATCGCGAGAGAGCACAAAAACTAATCCAAAAATTAAAGTTAAAACTAAAAGTATCTAAAGAACATAGTTATTACAAATATCGTATCGTAATCTACCTTGACGAGTAATTAATCCTTTTTTCTGAAATGAGCTGTAAATTATAAGCACAAGTTAACATCCAACCAACCAAATAAGAAAATTTCTGTTGCATTTTTGATTAAAAACATCGTAATAATTCATAAGATGAATGAAGATCTAATAATTTAGACAAAAACAGCCACAACTGTGTCCTTTTGTACTTCTAATTATCTCTCTCTTACTCTTTTTTATATAAATTTTTGCGGGTATTTTGGTTTCATTACTTATAAAAATTACTTTCTATTTTCTCTTTATCACTCGTTTATGTCCAACCAATTAATTATTCCATCATTTTTCTTTTTATTGTCTCTCTTTCATCCTTATTTCCACCACACACAACTTGTTTGTCAAAAAATACAGTTGACGATGTTTTATTTGTTTACTCTATTAATCTCTACTCTTTTGATACTGCAAAGGTGACATTGGCGCTTTTCCAACAACTATCATAGGCCTCAATGTCTCACTTTAATGAAATGAAAAAAAATATCTCTCTTGAATGAACGGAGAACTAAACTAAAGAAGAATAGGCAAAATCATATTAAAACATTTATTTTTCGAAACAAAAAAATATTTATTTTAGGATTTAGAACCGAAAAATTGTAACTAATCAAATAAAAAGCTTTATTAAGACCTTATAATTTTTCTTCCTCCTCTCTACACACTTATGCACATGTACACAAACACATATACACATTATTATTATTATTATAAGTAACTTATGCAACAATCTGATATCTTGTTTGCATGCTATTTGTATCTACCACTGGCACACACAAACCATATACATAAAAAACATGTTCAAGGCAAAAAATACACTTTGAGGATGACTAAAAAATATTTCATTTGACAAAAAAATAAGAAGCTTACTTAATTAAAATTGATCTTTGCCTAATTCTTTAATTTATTTCTTCCTTCTATCATATACATACAAAATGGAATAGATATTTTCTAAAATTTCATCTCAGCATGGACATGAGAATACTAAAAAATTTTATTTTCAACTTTTTGAAAGTAACTTTCATGTCTATGTTGAGTATGCAGTATATCTTCATTAATAATAAGTAAAACTTTTAATATTTTAATCTACAAGACAACTACAAGAACGAAATCTAATCAGTGAATGTTTTTTTCTCTCTAATTTACAGCACTAACATCTAAAAAACAAAAATTATGTATTTAATTCGTATGTATCTTTATGCTCTTTTATTACATCCAGCCATCTCTAAAACAAATCAAAAAAACAATATGAAATCACGTTCATTACTACTACTACTATTTACTACTTATTATCAAGAAATATATATATTTGAATTAACAACGGTGCCATGGTAGAATGATTGAATTATCCTGATAACATTTTCACACAAATATATACATATATTAAATAATCCACATTCAAATGTTCTGATGATAATAACAATCACTTAACCAAGCAAAAAAAAACAAAACTATTAGTTATTGGAGTTTCAGAGAGCTATCAACACTAGCAGGAAAAGCAGCAAAAGTGGCAACGAGCAATTTGGAATTTCTTTTAGAAAACAGCATAAAGTTAAGAGAGAAAAAAGTTAATTTAATCACTACTATAATTTTAATCTTAGAATTGAGATAATGTAACAAACAAAACAAACATTTTGATGATTGTGTTAATTATTTTATGTTCAAATTAATGATTTTTTGTTAACTTTCTAACTTGAAAGCGAGAAGTATAAAAAATGAATTAAGAAAATGCGAGGAGAGAATTATAAAATCAATTTTCAATCACTTAAACATAATTATTCTTTAGATAAGAAGAAAAGCACTCATCAATTAAAATTAGTTTAGTTATTGCTATAATTTACTTAATTTTTATTCCATTCAATAGTTGTTTCTTTCCTTCGCAATATTCTTTTTTTTTTTGTAATTTTTGCATTACATTGTTTACCATTTATTATAGAAGAAATATTTTCTCTAAATTTAGAAGAGTTTTTTATTTGGCGCTGCTATGAATCATGAATTACCTTAATAGATCTGATTGTCCTTAATTCATTTTTTTTAAATCTTCCCGAAATTGAATTATAATATAGAAAACGCTGATAATTTCAGTAATAAATTTCAAAAAAATTAGATTTGATGCAATAAGAATTATTTAATAATACTACAACATATCTAATGTTAATACAATGTTTTTTGTGTAATATGAAAAGAATTTATTGTTTATTGTAAGTCAGAGAAGAAGGAAAATCATGTAGAATGAAGATAAAAATGCTACACACTATGTGCCTTAGTAATAATTTAATAATTATACAAAGTATGAATAATTAATCAAAAGCAATGACTAAAAAAGGATATAAATTTTTTACATAACATTTGCTCATGCATGCAAGATTAAAAATGTAAGAAAAAATTAATAAAAAAAATGAATCTAGACTAAATATTGAGAACAACAATAAGAGACCGGCAAAACTCACCTTATATTTTCCACTTCATAAATAATTTAAATAGAAATAAGTCTTATGTTGTTTGTCGGCTTAGAAACAAACACTCTCAATGTGTCGAGAAGTGTTTATGTCACATAAGTTTTTTTTCTCAAAAAAAAGGAAAAACGTCAAATGATAATGAACAGAAAGAAAATTTTTAATTTATCATGTGGCATTAAAAATTTTTCGCTAAATTAATTTCTATTTTATACATTTTTGAGAATCTCTTCCCTCTTTCTATTTTTCTTTTCTTCATTTGTAAACACAAACATGGGTGAAGGCACAGATAAATATTATTTTTAGTTCTAATTAACTTGCTCGAAAATAATACTCAAAAATATAAATTTTCTTTCCTTGATGATGATGAAAATTTCATCTATAGAAGAAAATTTGTGCCAATGTTGTCTTACTGCACAAAAGGAAATTTAAATCTCTTAAGTCCGTTTAATCGATCTGAAAATTAATCTGAGGAAAGAAATGTTGCTTTATACAGTATTAAATACCACAGAGATGGAAAAATTTTAATAAATTTCGGAAATGTGCCATCATGATCATATTACAGACAATTACTTAAAAATAAATGAGCAAAAAATCAATGGAGTCAATTCCATCCATAAGATATGATGATAATCAAAAAAAGAAGGAATAGATATTTGTTACTTTTTTATTCTTTGTACTTACTAAGAGTCTTCTAATGCAATTCAACTTTGCATATATATAACAAATAATCAAACGAAATGCCTTAAAATTTCTTCCAATTCTTTTTTAATACTTTTACGTTGTAAAAATACACAATCAATACCCAAAATATGTGCAATTGAAAACTGAAACTTGTTAGTTAAAATTTTTAATTATTTTTCATCTAAATTTAGTTCAAAAGAAGAAATATTCTTTCTACTCGATTAATTTACCTGTATTGCTACTAAGTTTATTGAAAAGATTTGTTTGAATAATTTTAAATCAATATTCGTTTTATCTAACTATCCTTACTTATATATTAGAAACTTTTGAAGCATGAATTAAAATAATTATTTAAATTTTCATTAAATTTAACATAGTCAAATTTTTGAGTCATATAAATGATGAAAAAGAATTTGACTTTGTAATAAATTGCTTCTTAATTCACTCTAAATAATACTCTTCATAATTATTGTTTTCCAATTTAAGTGTTTCTTTATATGATTTATAACATTAATTTGCTTTAGATTAAATTTTAAAAAAAGTTTGACAAATGCTTTTCTATGTTTTCAAATCCTTGAGTGTGAAGTTTTTTCCTTTTTGAACAATAAAGAAACTTTAAAATTATTAAAAAGTGTTTAAAATAAATTTATTTCAGAAAATTGTTAAAAGGTAATTTTATGAATAATTTTTTTAAATTTTTATTAAAATTTATAAATTTAAAATTAAATTGAGGTTAAAGTTTTAAAAATGTAAAAAAAATTCAAAAGAAAATGTAAATTCGTTATTATTTCACTAATTTTGCCATACATAAACATTATCTTCATAGAAAAAATTTCTTATCAACAAACATTTCAATTTTTTTATTATTTTTATTGACCACAAAAGATAAGAGCAAAATATTATAAAACATATTTTTGAGGTTTTCTACTAATACATTTCACATTTGTGGTTAATTTCACACTAAAAATAATTACTAAAGTTAAAATAATGAAACACACAGAGGGTTGTAGGTTAGAGCATAAAAATTTTGGACTTTAACAGTTGATATCATCACTTTTACAACAAGATTTTTCTATATCAAGTCCATAATCAATCTAAAAGAAAATAAAAATTAAAAAAATTTAAAAATGAAAATTAAGTTTATTCTTACAATATCATGCACTCTACAGCAATTGAAAAACTTTTCTAAATTAATCACAATAAGATGAAATGCTTTTGTTTTTCCATTAATTTTCCTTAATATACTTAGCTCATTTATTAAAAATTCACTAAAACTCTGAGTAAAAGTATAAAACATAGTTTCAGTAAGTTGAATTATCAATAAAGAATCTAAAATTATAACTATTCTCTTGATGATCACATTTTCTGAGTCTTATGAAAGATCATTAAGAACAAATGAAGAAAACATTGCTGCTCCTAGTATAAGTGTAAATATTAACAAAGCACTTTTGTTGCTCTCTTCAAGTTTATAAATTCCATATCCACTAAATATTAGCAAAGAAGTGCCAATTATTTCGATTAAAAATTGATAAAAATGAAGAAAAAATTCTTTAAAATTATTGTCCTGCTTTTCATTGTTACCAGTTTGGCAGCTAAAATATGACTAAAATGTAGAAATATACAAAAAAGATAAAATTCTCATTTTATTATCGTTTATTATTTTGTTAGCAATTTTTATTTTTTCGGTTTTTTTATGCAAAAAAAGTTACAGATAAAGAATATGCTTAAATGATAATGAAAATTTATATGTCAATAATAACTTAAAATACTTTCTCTTTACCAACCAGAAGTTGTGTTAGCAAGACGTCGCATTCGACGTGTATTTCTGTCTTGATCACGAATCTTCTTCTCCATTTCAGCATCGGTAAGTGTTTCGAGGAAAGGTGACCATGTGTCAGCCTCTGAAGGTGCACGGAATGGAATTTCAACTGTTGACAATTGTGATTCACTAAAACCATATGTCCTTTGATGCCATGAAAGTTGACCTCGAATTGAATATGCAATTGCTGTGACAAATTCACCACCAAGTCCAAGTTCAGCACAAAGTTTGATCGCAAATTCTTCTGGATTGTTATCTTTTTCAGACATATCCCACTCAATTTGATCAACAAGTGATGTGTTACCAACGTGAATGTTTAGTTTAATGATCACACGTTGATCGCAATTATCTTCAATAATTGATTCTGTTGGATAAGCTTCAATTTGTTGTCGAATAGCTGCAGATATTGCTGGAACAAATGGTACTGGATTGAGATCTAAATCATCGCAAAGAACTTCTGCAAATTGTTCAGGCGAAATAATGCTTTCGTTCTTATTCCATGTGAATGTATCTCTTAATTTTTGTCCTTCAAGCTCCATATCCAGTCTTATGGGAACAAGTGTTTCTGACTGAGAGGAATTTTCACTGATTGCAGTGGGATCAGTGTCATCAAAACACATTGGGAAAGTTCTAACTTTCTTGTTGTACACTCGATTACGATTTATTGGAGTAGCTTGAGGTACAGCATCCAGATGCGATGAATTCGGCATAGTTGGCATCCAGGGTGTTTGTTTCTTAGCTTTACTGCTTTCACGAGGAATGAGAGATTCTGAAGAGTGCACTGATACAGCTTTGTATTTTTCATCATTTCCATCAATAATATCTTGAACCTCTGATGCTTTTAACAGACTCACTGAACTAGCAAAAAGATGGTTGCTGATGCCGCTCTCTATAAGTTTTTTTCTTTCTTCATTTGTCAAAGATCGGCGATGCATGCCAGGATATTTTTTGTAAAGTGATCCACGACATAGTCTCAAATAGTTACCAACCTAGAATTAATTAAAATTTAGCAATGAAATGATATTAAAACTTTAATAAAAAAATTTTTACAGACGCCGAACAAGAAAAATGCTTAAAATATATTTTTATTACTCACTTCTGATCCAATACAATAGTATTCACCACCCTCTTCAACTTGGAAGCTGATGGGCTTATCACCATAAGTTCTTACTGCCATTTTCTCTTTAGATGTTGATATTCTTCTTAAAAAGTATTTTATAAGTAAAATATAAACATGTAGAACAGTACTACTGCTGACGAAGCTTTAAAGCGCTTTTTATTAGTTTATTAATGTTAATAAATTGGAATAATAATCAACTTTTTTTTAAAAATAACTGATAATTTAAATTTTATTAACATTCAAAAATTATTTTGGGGTTTTCAGTTAAAAAATTTCATACAAATTTGACGAAAAACTAAATTATCAGATTAAAGGACAAAATGATGGTTTAGAACATTTTTTCTAAAATTTGTACTAAAAAATTTTATTACCTCAGTATTTTCGAGTTGACGAAATTTTTCCGAGATGATAGTTTTTTTGACAAATAGACACAAACAAAAAAAAGTAACTAAAAAGTGTAAACAAACATTAGATACAAAACTTTTTTATTTGAAATATGGCTTCGGAAGATGATTGTTGTTGTTTATTATGTGGTTGCAATTCTCTAACATCAGTTCTCTATGATATCAATGGAAATTCAGTTCTCATAGATTCGACGCTCTTAGATTTAGAAGATATATTGTTTTCGTTATTCAACAGAACAGTAAGTAAATTTTTGCGCTATTTCTTCAAATTTTTCAATTTTCTTATTTCATTTATTAGATAAATAATAACATCATAAATTACATTTGCGAAGATTGCAAAGATCAAATAGTCAAATTTCACTTATTCAAAGAAAATGCTAAAGTCAATCTGCAAGCGGGATGTTTTGAAAATGCAATATCAGAACTACGTGAATTTTTTAGCAAAAATAAAAATAAAGAAGAAGGATTTGAGCTTGAATGCACAGATACTGAGTTTGTAATACGAGTAAAAACGAATAACACGGATGATTATTTTGTTGAAGAGTTTGAGCCAATATATGAAGAAGCTGAAGAAGCAAGTCAAATTTCTGAAGAATTTATTGAAGAAACGGAAACGGGAAAACAGTCTTTTGCAAATGCAGACGTCTATGAGAGTGATCAAATTATGCAAGATGCTTCAGATATGTTTGTGAAAACAGAGGATGAATCAGAAGTTAGAGTTATTTTTGATGACAACACAGAGGAGGAACAAAAAGTTTATTCTTGTGAACTTTGTGGTTTGAATTTTCAAAAAGACATTGAATTAAAACATCACAAAATGAAGCTTCATACATTGAATAAACAAAGTAAAAAATCAGTTATTCAACAAACTACACAATATGCATGCGATTCCTGCAATGTCACATTCAAAGACGAAAAGTATTCAAGAATTCATCAAAAAGCTCATGAGTCATTTACAGCATTAATTCCTCATCTACCTTCTTTTTGTTGTGAAGAGTGTCTCATATTATTCAGCAATGAGGAAGATCTAGTGACACATGCATCATTTCATGATAGTAAAGTTGAAAATATTGATCATTGTTTGATTGAAAGAGTCTCTGCCTTTGATGATCATTTTATTAAAAACGATCAGTTGATAACAGAAGACAGTGTGATGTATCAAGAAGATGAGCAAAGTTTCTCATGTGGACATTGTGGGTTGCGAAAGTCGGAAAGTGATTTGAAACTTCATCTACTTTTTTTCCATACTACGATGATTTGTTGTCCAATTGATCACCGCAGTTTTGAAGGTCATAAACAAGTGAGACAATTTGCAGAACATATTAAAAACAAACATCCAGAAATTTTTGATGCCAAAGTTGATTATGTGTGTACTTGTTGTGGAGAAAAATTTTCAACACCCTTCGAGAAATTAGCTCATATGAAGAAATGTGACATGAAAAAATTCATTTGCGAAAAGCACTGTGGAAAAAGATTCAAATCTGAATGGTTGCTGAAAAAACATTTGAGTTTTGTTGAGTCTGGAGGTGACAAACGATTTTCCTGCACACTCTGTCCGAAACAATGTGTTTCAAAATCAGATCTTCAAATTCATATGCGGTCACACACTAATGAACGTCCATATGTTTGTTCAATTTGCAATAAAGCGTTCAAAACAAGTGCCAATAGATCCAGTCATATGGACATTCATCGTGAAGATAAAATTCATGAATGTAAAGTTTGTCAACAGAAATTCCAAACGCGGCCGATTTTGAGAAAGCACATGAAAAAACATGATGAGGATTATCAAAATCAATGTGTAAGTAAAATATTTATGATATTTAAGAAAAGATGCTTTATTTTCTTTCTCTTCCTAGATTTGTCAAATTTGTAAGCACAAAAGTTATATTAATCGAACTCATTTGTTAAGACACATCAAGTCATCACATGCTCAGGTAAGAATTATTTACTCAGACTTTTAAAGCAATTCTAATAATTTTTCATATTCCTTTACAGCCTGATTTAACTATTGACAGAATAGATGACTTTTTCCAAGATTATTTTGCAAATAAGGAAAGTTAAAAAATTAAACTATAAAATAAAACGTGTACAAATAAATTCTTAAGTTCTTGCTAGTAAATGAATTTTTTCATTTTCAATTTTTTATTTAAAAAATATTTCTTATCACATGAAAAGTCTTAAGAAAAATTTCTTATCAGCTCTTTTTACTCACTGAGAACCGATTTGTGAAATGATCCAAGTTCTAAATGTCGATATTCTGACATAAACATCCTAAATAAAAAGAGAAAATTCAATAAAATAATTTAAAGAAAATAATTAAAAAATTGACTTACTGGATAGCCTAAAGCACATGGAACATTCCATGATGCGATACCAATTAATTGTGAATTCCATACAAGTGAACCACCTGCACCTGTCTGACAGAATCCTTCGCCAACACCATTGTTTGTGCAAATATGATTCATATTGATTCTTTCAGCATTCCAATAAGTATGTCTTGATTGACATTCAGCCAATGAAAGTGTTGTTGTGTCAAGTGTTCTAAGATTGTTTGATGTTGGTCCAAGTTCTTCACTTGTTGAGCCCCAACCAGAACTATAAAAAATTATTACAAGTTTATATAAAAAGAACATTGAAATGATTTTAAAACTAGTATAATACCTCTTTGCAGGCACATTACTTCCAATCATTGTGTCAGCCAAGAAGATTGACTGAACTGTTGAACTAAAGGTTATTATTACTGAAACTTGGACTAAACCAACACTAGAGAAAAGAAAGAGATTAATTTTTTAAAAAATTATAAATTTTTTTTACTTACTCAGCATTTTGAGTTGTAATATCATAAGTTGGATGAGTAATGACTCTAAAACCTTGACGATTTAAACCACCTATCCCATCAAGCGTTACACGTCCTAAAACTAAATGAATTGTTGATGGTCCACGTCCCGAAATGCAGTGTGCTTAAAAAAATTAGATTTTAAAGAACATTTACTGCTAAAAAATATTTAATCGTGTCTTACCAGCAGTAATGACAAACCAATTGTTAACAATTGATCCTGTACAAAAGTGGAAACCAGCTAATGTTCTTAATGATACCATCCATGGAACTAAAGACCATTTAAAAAATTTTTTAAGAAATAATTACTCTCAATTTGTGATTAAAGAATATCAACCTTCTCCTAAAACATTATCAACACCACCAACAATTCTTCTTTCTCTATCTTGTGCTGTAAATTTTTTGAAAATAATTTTCTAAAATTTATTTTTTGATTTTTCTTTTCTTACGTGCAGCAAAAGCCACAGCAACAAGTAATGCAAAAGTAACTGCTCGAATCATTTTTGATGGTTTAAAAAACACTAAAAATCTTTTGTTATTTCTCTATCATTTTTATATAAAAATTTCTTATCAAATAATTTCTTTTGATTCTTTTTGATCACAATATTTTTAGATTAGATAAAAATGTAATAAAATTGATGTTTGCAAGTCATTTAAAGATATTTCTCTATCAACCAATGAATTAGTAAACATGATGATCAAGGGGTTTTTCACATCATGCATTTTTAGGATATATTTGAAACTAAATCATATAAATTTTTCTAAAAAGTTTGATATTATCTTTTTATTGTGTGATTCGAAATTTTACACAATTTGTTGATTTCGAAATTTATAAATCAAAACTTTTTATTATTTATTCCTTTCAAAAAGAGCTCTTATATTCAAAGACTCTTATCCCTAATGAAGTAAAATATGATAAAACTTTCTGTGGTGTGCTAAAGGCATATAAACGAAAAATCATTATGTATTTTTGGTTACTCAGGATATTACTTAATATAAGTATTACGATAAAATTTAATTTTAAAGTAAATTTAAAAGCTTTTAATTTTCTTTAGAATAATTGTTTAGAATCCACATTCTGAAACAGTTGGTAAAGTTTTTCCACGGCAGTAATTGTTCCATGCAACCCATGCTGAAAATCCTTGTCTGCTTTTTATCAATCTAGCACATTTGATGTCATCACTAATATTATCATTGATCAAAGCTAAATAGTAATGCAATAGTAAAAATTTTATCACAATTATTTTTCATAATTTAAAAACTTACAATTGCAATTCAAGTTGCAATCATTTCCAACAGAACCAATTTTACACCAATATCTTGAGTTTATTTGGAAAATACCAAAATCTTTTGATCCGTCAGTGTTATAATTGTTGACAGCAGCTGTATTATAATTGCTTTCATATCGTGCAATACAAGCCCAATCACGCAATTCGGTTTTTGGAACACCAGCATTGTAAAGAGTTTTGACAAATTCGCACTTTGAGAAAATTTTTGCTTCAGAAAAAGCAAAAATTACAAATAAGAATGATACAAAGATTAAAAGTTTCATCTTGATGATTTTTTTGAATTAAACTGATAAAAACTGAAGCTTCGTATCGTCTTTTATACTAGTAGAGCAGAAAAGTTATTTAATCAACTGCTTCATTAAATTCGCAGAAGCTTTCTACTTAACAAGCACTGATAACATTTTTTTAAACAAAACACTCATTTTACAATGAAAAATATGAAAATAAATTAAAGAAGTTCTTTACGAGACAGAAATATAATGATAAAAATTTCTTTGTATTACACGTGCAGATTAATTAGGTTGTTTTCTTTTTTCCGCAATAGATAATAGAAATTCAAGTGAAATCTAGATTTTAATAAAAACAAATTACGCAGAATAAGTTTTTATATAAAAAATTCATTTATTCTAATTGAATCAAATCATGCATTCATCTAAATTCTGTTCACAATATTCTGGCCAAATCACATCTGACCTTAAACCTAAATCTAAAAATCTTGTATGAAATATTGAAAATCGTTGAACAGTCTCTAAAGGAATTATAAATTTCTTAATATCACTCCATAAACGTTCTGCAAGTGCACCAGCTCGTGGCCAAATTTTTGTATCAACTGAGTATTCATCGACCATTTCAGTCCACATGCAAGCTTCTCCACCGAGAATCTATAAAATTTGAGAATTAAAAATTTCTCTTTAAAATTCTATAAATTGAATCTCACTTGTTTCATTTGTTCTGAATTAAGATAAAGTTCATTCCAAGGCTGATGATTATAAACAGTATACCAAGCTTTGAAAGGAGGACAAACACCTTCTCCACGAGTTCCACGCCAAGTGCCAAAACCACAATCAAAGTACCAAGCATCAACATGTGAAATTATGAGATTGTACTTTGAGTCAATCAATTGTTTAAGCTCAGTATTTTTTGCTAACCAAACTAAAGATCAAAATTTAAAATTTTATTTATTTTTGGAATCAATTTAAAACAGAGTCCGAAACCGTTTGAAAATTTAGTTGCAACTAACTAAGTTCAACTAAATTTTAATCGATTAAAAATAAAACACTAATCGATTAAATTTTAGTTGTTTTTTAGTTGAAAATTTTAATCCATTAAAATTTAGTTGAAGTTAGTTGCTTTAATCGATTTTTACTTGAAATTTTCAACTAATTTTCAACTAACGCAACTGACTTCAACTAAATTTTAATCGATTAAATTTTTCAACTAAAAATCAACTAAATTTTAATCGATTAGTGTTATATTTTTAATCGATTAAAATTTAGTTGATTTTTAGTTAGTTGCAAAACGGTTTCGGACTCTGATTTAAAATTTACCTTGAATAGTAAAATTGTCAGCAGGAAGACATTTAATTTTTTCAAATTCACTGTTCCATATTGTAGCAAATTTAATTGTTTCATCATTATTTGCAGTTATAAGTCTATCATAAGCTTCAATTCTTAAAAAATCATAATTTAAAGAAGATATGAAATATTTAATAAATTTAATCTTACATAAAGTCACACCAAAGTTGATTTAAATTTTCTCCTCTAAAAAATTGTCGCCAGCAATCAAAATTTACTTCGTCGCCACCCAAATGAAAAATATCAGTGGTTTTTGTAAGTTTTAAAATTTCACTATAAAGTTTCTCTAGCACCATGTATGTGTTGTTATTTTTAGGATTTAATTGACCACAAGGTGGCTAAAAATATTCATTTATATATGAAAATTTATTAAAACTTTTTTAATTACTTACTTCACCACAATATAAATTCCATGGCTGTTGATTGATGCACAAACTTAAATTTCCTAAACCTTTTTCTTCTCCGAACTGCCAACCATTACCAGCATGAGCTGGTGCATCAATTTCAGTGATAAGTTGAATTCCACGAACTTCAGCAAATTCAACAATTTCTTGAATATCATTGTGAGTATAAACGTCTTTCGAAGAATATGCACCATATTGAGAAAGCTCAGGATAGTATTTTGATACAAATGGAAAGCTTTGTGAGTCAACAATGTGCCAATGAAAGCGATTAAGTTTAACATGAGCCATTCCAGTTATTATTCTTTTAATTGAATCAACTGAAAAATAATGTCGCGATGTATCGAGCATTAAGCCTCTGTAACTGAAAATAATTTTTAATAAAAAGCTTTTGCAAAAAAGTTCAAAAAGCTCACTTGAATTTTGGACAATCATTAATGTTAACTGAGTTGAGAATTCTGAGTGAATGAATATATTCATCATACCAGATCAGTTGTTGAAGAGTCTCCAATGCATGTCGTGCACCAAAAAACGCTTTTGATGTTATCGAAACATTTAATGAATTACTTTCCTCTAAAAATATAAAAAAATTCTAAAGTAAAATGAATCATCAGTGGCATGTTAAGTGCGTATTTTCCTCTGACATATCATTTAAAAAAATAGTTAGTGCAACAGAATTATACTAAATTTATTCTAATACTTGGAAATGTATGGTGGAAACTATCTGGAAATTTATCTCTTAAATCTCTAATTATCTCCAAAAAAAAAGTATCTTTAATATCTACAATTATATCTTAAAGCTCCTAATTTCCACACCTTAAAAATTTTCTTAAAAAAGTATTTTCTGTATGATTTATGAAATTTTGAAACTTTGACGAAAAAATTTTAATTTATATTGATCCTAACCGAAATTACTAGACGACTGTTTAAAATGAGATTGATGTCTTAAATTCATTTTTGACATGATTTTTGTGAAATTGATAATATTTTAGGAATATGCGAAAAATTTAGCATGTATGCTGTATGTATGCGGTTTTTTAGATTAAATATGTGGATACACTGAAAAGAAAGTTTTTCCAACACTTATAACATGTTTTATGAGTCTAATAAAGTTTGTTTTTTAGGTCTTATAACTATGCTTTATTGGCACAAACTTTATTCCAGTTATAAAACCCTTTTTTTCGTGTATATGCATATTTTCGCATACATATTCGTATTTAACACTAATTGGGCCATAGCTAGAAACCGGCATAAAATTTTGGAAAAATCAACCATTACACAGGTCTCATGATCAGAAGCAACAGATTAACGAAAAAAGTTTGACGAAAAATCGTTCTAACAAAGAATTAAACAATAAAAGGAAAATGTTTATTTACAATTAATTTAACAGGTGAAATTTACTCACGTTTGATAAACAGATGATAACATTCATCAGACCTTGTAGTAAGTACAGTTTCATTAAATTCTATAATTTTTATTAAAATATTGACAGTCACAGTTGCTGTATCAATCGAATTTCTTTTTTCTTCCTTTTCTTTTTCAAAAACATCACCATTAGCTTTCATTATTTGTTTAATATCACTCACAAATAAAGCAACTGCTTTATGCATCAAATCAGCTACATTTGGAAATGGTGTATCCACTTTATATTGCATATTTTTCAAATCGAAATTTCCAATTGATTTCTTCATTTCAACAAACTTCGGTAGTGGCCACAATTTTGGGTTATTATCACA
>JACWBX010003022.1:109861-121357 GCA_014622435.1 Polypedilum pembai
ATTATTCTTTTAATTGAATCAACTGAAAAATAATGTCGCGATGTATCGAGCATTAAGCCTCTGTAACTGAAAATAATTTTTAATAAAAAGCTTTTGCAAAAAAGTTCAAAAAGCTCACTTGAATTTTGGACAATCATTAATGTTAACTGAGTTGAGAATTCTGAGTGAATGAATATATTCATCATACCAGATCAGTTGTTGAAGAGTCTCTAAAGCATGTCGTGCACCAAAAAATGCTTTTGATGTTATTGAAATATTTAACGAATTATTTTCCTCTAAAAATATAAAAATTTTCAAAAGTAAAATTATCTGCCAGTGGCGTATTAAGTGCGTATTTTCTTGTGGAAGATCATAATTTTGCAAAAAAAAATTAGTCCAACAGAATTATACTAAAGTTACCGTCTTCCCTCGAAAACAAGAGCCGGCTCTTGTATTCAAATTGTTCCAAAAATCTCAATTTATATTAGAACCTGCATATAGAAAAAGGCTCTTCTATTTGAATAAAAGAGCCGGCTCTTGTTTTCGAGGGAAGACGGTAGTCTAAAATTTCCATTAACTATCGTGATACTTAAAAGTTATCTCTTAAAGCTCTTAATTTCCACACCTTAAAAAGTATTTTCTGTATAATTTATGAAATTTTAAAACTTTGACGAAAAATTTCAAATTTATGTTGATCCTAACTGAGGTCACTGGACGACTTAAATTGAGATTGATATCTCAAATTCATTTTTGACATGCTTTTGTGAAAATGATAACATTTTAGGAATATGCGAAAATTTTGCATTTATGCTGTATGTATGCAGTATACATGCGGTATTTAGCCTTAAAAATATGCGGTATATATGCATATTTTTGCAAACAGGTATTTAAACACTAATTGGGTCATAGCTAGGGATAAGAATTTTTGGAAAAATCAACCATTACACAGGTCTCATAAACAGAAGCAGCAGATTAATGCAAAAAGTTTGACAAAAATCGTTCTAACAAAGACTTAAACAATAAGAGGAAAATGAATTAAAAATGTTTATTTACAATTAATTCACCTGGTGAAATTTACTCACGTTTGATAAACAGGTGATAACATTCATCAGACTTTGTAGTAAGCACAGTTTCATTAAACTCTATAATTTTTATTAAAATATTGACAGTCACAGCTGCTGTATCAATCGAATTTCCGTTTTCTTTTTCAAAAACATCACCATTAGATTTCATTATTTGTTTTATATCATTCACAAATAAAGCAACTGCTTTATGCATCAAATCAGCTACATTTGGAAATGGTGTGTCCACTTTATATTGCATATTTTTTAAATCGAAATTCCCAATTGATTTCTTCATTTCAACAGACTTCGGTAGTGGCCACAATTTTGGGTTATTATCACAGACCATAGCACACGAAAGAAATGTCACACGTGGTTCAGAAGTATTTAAATGTAATTTTCGTATACATTTGTTATTCTCACATGAGTAAGTCCATGGCTCAGTTACTCTTCTTGAAATTACAGAAAGGGTAAAATAATGCTGATTTTAACCTTGACAACTCAACTTACGATCGATTTCTTCCATCCGTGTAATTTGCAAAAAGATTTTCGCCACTCTTGATGACATTTTTAATGTGTGTCAAGTACGGCGATGATATAAAATCTTTTGTCTCGGAAGTGTACAACATCAGAAGAAAAAATGCAAATATAAATAGCACGCCGATGAATATTCGACGAAATTTTGTTAGATTTATTTCCATTAAACTAAAAAATTTACTCTTTCAGTAACGAATGTTTTTGGTTTTTTTTATTGTCTTTGTATTTTATCACAACTTCTAATTTTATTACTCTATTGTCATTGCTATTTTTTATTTAACTAACTTCAAATAATTTTTCTTTTTAAAATAATCTCCTTGATTTTATAAAACTTTTATAAAAAACTCTAATATTTTCACTAATCTACAAACTACTTAGATCACAAAAAATATTTATTGCACTTCCACCTTGTTCAGTTGACTCAAATAAACTGAAAAAAAATACACACAATTTCAGTAACACAAATGATACAAAAGAACGTTTATGCAATACTATGGATGTAATTGTTTAATCTTATCTTCGAAATAAAAACGTAATAAAAATTTTTCAAATGTAAAAACGTTTAATTCGTATTGCTGAAAAATTGATACTAATAATATTATCACACGAGTTTTTAAAACAGCTGTTCACACAAATACTATCAAACAAATCATACAGACAGTACCGACAATTATTTAGTTTTAATACCTGAATGAAATAGATAGATAAATTTTGTATTAGTATTTTTACAAATGTCAACCAAATAAATAGAGCTACTCAACTCACAAGAGAAATTTAAAAAAAAGTACAGCATAAATCTTTTTCTTTTGAAAGCCTCACCTTAAAGCTATACAAGATGATTGAGAAAGATTATAAACGATAAGGAAAATGAAGTTGTAATTCAAGACAAAACAATATTTCTATCTTAAAAAATTACTAAATCAATTTTAGTTCACGATTAATGGATTTTTCATTCTCGCTGACAAGATATCTGAAAAAAGAAAAGAAAAGAGTAAACATGACAGCAGCTTTGTTTCAACATAAAAGCAGCAAACACAAAATGTCAAATATGAGAACAAATAAATTATTTTTTACTATAGCAAAAAAAAAGAGTATCCGTTAAAGTAACTTTGCATGAAAATAGGAATTAAAATTCACTCTTGATGGCTTCACAGTTAGTACTATAATAACTTCATAAAGCTCTCAATATATCTGGCTGAAATAAAAAAAATAATTGAGAATGCAGAAGAGAAAGAGATAACGAGCGATGAATAGTAATAATAACAATGCGAGCCATTGTATAAATAAGCTCACAATAAAGGTTCAAGAAGAAGATCGTCTATCGTAAATTCGAACTTTATTGCTCACATGCCATCACATAGATCATCGTACACACGTTCTAATGACTCACTTCTTAACGGTAATTGTTGAAGACTACTACTGACACATGCAATGTCTTCATTTTCATATCACAATGTAATTGAATGTGAATAGAGCGAGAGAGGGAAGAGAGAACGAGTACATGTCATGCTCGGTATTTCGCTTACTTATTTGTTTTCAGCACACGATTCAGTCGATGTAAAACATCTTAATTTATCTAATTGCTTTTCACTATAATCTCGATCTTCTTCTCATTACTTACACTACAAACTTAAATATTCATGACCGTGAAAATTATACGAAATGATTAGGCAAATCAATTTTCAATAACTGATTTAAAAATGTTTTTGCAAAAAAAAATTGATTCGGATTAGAACTTAACGGTAACAATTTAGAATCTGTTGAATATAATTCTAATTCTGAAAAACTGGACTTTTTCAATTCATGTGTGTCTAACATCCAAAAAAAAAATTCTCTCACCATTCTTATTTAAATTAAAAATTATGTTTATTTTTGTTTTGTTTGTAAATGCAATAAAAAAAGAGAATTACAAAATTATAAATCGTATGTGCTGTTTTGTTTTGTTGCTTTCACTTATTACAGAAGCAACCGTCTTTAGCGTTCTCATGAATCCAATCTGAAAAAAAGAAGCGGAAAAAGAATGGAGAGAATTGAGTAAAAATTTTGTTGTTAATTTCTTTCATTTCTGAGTGATTAATGATTGTTGATGGATCTCTCGACAGCATATATGCATACAATTTAGATCAAGAAGCTTTCTAAGTATTTTAATATATATTAAGAAATGTAGGGTAAAATTTGAATTTTTATTGGCATTTTTCGAGAGTTGATGTAGCAGCAAAAGAAAAGAGATGAGAGGAGAAAGAAGTTGATTGTTTTATGGATTTACAATCTTACCTAAATATCGCGTTACTCTTGTGTAAACCTACAGAAAGAAAGAAAGAGAAAATATAGAAAATTTTAATTCTTTTAAAATTTAATTTAACATACACCAGGAAAGCTTGGTCTTGCACATCCATTTCCCCAGCTTACGATGCCCATAATTTCATAACGCTTGTCCGACCGTTCGACAATCAATGGACCACCTTTAAAATTAAAGCACACACGCATAAAATAGTCAAAATTAATTAACATGGTAATAAAAAGAAAATTCCGTTAATCATCAAAGCAGCCACAACATATTGCTGCACAATACTGACCTGAATCGCCCTGACAGCTTAAGTATGAAAAAAGGTGAGAGAGAGAAAAGAATAATTAATTTTATCATCATATTATGGCGTAAAGTGATGAAGGCAATAGAAACAATCAACTTTATGAGGCCCTAACATTGATTAATTAGCAGCAAGTAAAAAGTGTGCTAAGTGCATACTCTTTTTGAACTTAAGTCTTACCTGTCTTTTTGACCAACACCTGGATAACCTGCACACATCATATTATCAGTAATCATTTTTGATGTGTAATTTGTTTTTGCAATACAATCTTGATTTGAAATTACTGGAACATCAACTTCTCTAAGTACACATGATGGCTTTAAAATGATAAAAAAATTTAAATCATGAAAAATTTTGTAAACTTTTAAACTTACTTTTCCATCTTCTCTTACTGTTCCCCATCCAGTTGCTATTATTGATAGGAAAATATTTTTAACTTGTTTTTAAATTTGGTTAATTAAAGAACTCACCAACTCCTGATTTTCCCACGTATGTTTCAGCTGCAAATGTGCAATAAAAGAAGAAAATTAATCAGACGAGTGCTTCATAAAGATCAAAAGTATGAGAAATTAATTGATTTGTATTGTGGGAATGAGTTAAGAAGTGCAATTAAAAGTAATCGCTTGGTTAATGAAGGTTAGTTTTTGCAAGAAAAATTTTTACATGCTGAGAAATGCAATTTTTAGTTTTAAGAGCAAATTTTTAATTTTACTGAATCAACATCAATCACACTAGAAAAATTTCAGTGTCAAGTTCCCCCTTTCATATTTTTATAATGTAATGCAAACAATTGACTCAAGTGACATTGACCTTAAAATTACAATAACCGCTGCAGTTTGCAGAAGTATTCAATTTAAATAATGCTTCCCGCATCTAACAAATTTTCTCTCTGTCTCTCTTTCCAAGTGAAGCATCGACAGTAATCCGCCAATGACATAGATTGACACTTTCACGGAAAGCAAACAGACACAATACGAGAGAAAAAGAAAAGAGGCAAACAATTGTCTGGGACTGAGCAAATTGATGATGATTGTACTGTGGTCGTTATGTAATCATACGAAGTGAATGAAAAAAAAGAAAAGAAACAAAACAGTAGCAAAAAAATAATACAATACCTTTATTTGATGGCAAACAAATGGGCCGAATATGATCAGTGATGGGCACGCGATCGTTAAGTCTCAGCAGCGCCATATCGTTATCAAAATTGCTATAACTGAATTTCTGTGAAATTGCTCGCAGCACGAATCGTGTCTCGGGCCGAATACTATCGTCACAACGATCATGCTCGCCAAACGTCACTTTAATCATGAACCACATGAAGCCCTTTGGAAATTGTTTAATTTTTTCATTATTTTATCATGTAAAAGAGCAGCAAAAGCTTCTTACCTTTACACAATGAGCTGTGAAATGAACGAATAAAAAAGATTTTTAACATGAAAGAAATCTTTTGTTAGTGAAATTGTCTTACCAGCTGTTAAAACATAGCGGTCATTGATGAGACTTCCACCTGTGTGAAATAAATCAATATTTTAGAATCTCACTGACCCATTAATTAAAACAATCTTTGCTTTAAAAAGAACAATCAATCTCCATTTCGGTTTCGAAATTCGGTCGACAAAAGAACTAAACATTCTGGACTTCCTTTATTAAGTTGTGGAAATTGGTGTAATTAAGGGTTTTGATGTAGAACAACAGTCATTATTGTAGTAGGAAAGAGGTGATTTAATGATGGGTCAAAATTGCCCAACAAACTGTTGTTAGATGAAGATAAATGTGATTAAATTACATCAAAATAGTTGCTATAGCGACAGGTGTTAATGATAGAATGATATTAATTTTTCTTTTTCATAAAATCTTATTCGTGATTGACTAGACGAAATGAGATCAATAGAATCAGCAATATTAGAAATTCTACATAAATTATGCTTTTGCAGAATAAAACTGTGTCAAATGTGACTTAAAAGCATTTTTCTTAAGTTTTCTTGTGAAAATATTGAATTTTGATCTTAATCTTTTCTACCTCTATGTGATTTATTACATTTTATACATGTTTTCTTTATAGATTGAATTTCAATCGTTTAAGAAGTTGTTTAGTAGTAAAAAAGTAGTTTACGTTGTGACAAATTGTTTTTATACTTTTATTTAAATCTTGGAGAATGCTAATAGATTGTTGCAAAAAGTTCTAAGGCCTTTGTTAAAATAAAATTATCAAAATGTAAACAAACATTTTTCAATTTTTGAAAATTAATCGAAATTTAATTTTAAACTGTTTGTGGAGTTCTATAAGCATTAGCATGTACACAGATGAACTTTTTTTAAAAGTAAAACGAGAGATCAAATGGTAATTTAAAAAGTTTTAAACCAGGCGAGGACACTCGAAAAAAAGATCACGAAAGATCATGATAAGATCATAAGAGATCATAAAAGATCATAAAAGATCGCATAAGATCATTAAAGATCACAAAAGATCACACATTTTTGTTTTTGATTAAATGGACATATTACCATTAATAAAATGATTTAAAATGCTCAAGAAAGGCTTATGCTATCATATTTTATCATTATATAGCAGTACACTGCAGTTTAAATGCTCATTTAAGCAGAAAATTAAAATTTTCTTTTTTGTTTACATTTTTTAAAAGTTTTATATTTCAAAACAAAAATTCAAACTACATTTTTACTTGATTTCTCAATGAATAAAACGGTTTTACCAATAAAGAGAGCATAAACTAAATGGTCAAAGCTATTTTGTAGTTAAATTCTGTCACAAAATGTACAAAATTACAAAATTTTGAAAGATCGAAAGATCATAAAAGATCATTAAAGATGACTCAGTGTCCTCGCCTGGTTTTTTAGCACATTTTCCATCAAATAAAAAAGGAGATTTTGTCCGCACTTTGTCTGTCCGTTTGTATCCGTTAATAGTCTTTACCAGAACGGTTTTTCGTTAAACTTTATATGTTGATTTATTGCACCACAAAATCTTTTTTTATCATAAATCTTTTCAAAAATGTTTTTCAAATACAATTGCTATGCATGCAGTGCATTCTCGTAACAATTTAATTCAAAATTTTAATGAATTCCACAGAAAAAGTCTACTGAAATTATTTTGAGACCAATTAAGTTGAATTTTTATTAGATTAAGTTTTGCAACAAAACATTGATCTGAAACAGGAAAATGCGCTATTAACAAATCACTGGTGGTTAATATTACCGATTTTCATATATATATATATTTTTTTTTGTTTAGAATTGGTTACAGGTAAGTTTTAAGTATGAAAAAATTTGACTCAATCATAACACGATGTATTTGTACAGCATTCCAATGTTTGCAGGATTTGTCATTATGTTTTTATCTACTTTAAGTAAGAAAATAAATTTCAACTTAACAATGATTTCAATTTAAGTGAATTTTTTTTAGTTTTTGCATTTGGTCGTACATATCCGGTTTTATTCATAGCTCGAGCATTACAAGGTATTGGTTCATCTTGTTCTTCTGTTTCCGGGATGGGAATGCTTGCCGATCGATATACTGATGATAAAGAACGAGGAAATGCTATGGGAATAGGTTTGTTGTTTTGAAAGTCTATTTAAAAAAAATTACAATTTTATTTTTGAAATAGCATTAGGTGGCTTGGCTCTTGGTGTACTTATTGGTAAATTTATAATGGTATTTTATTGTAATGTTTTACTAACAGTTCTTTATAGGTCCACCGTTCGGAGGGTTTATGTATGAGTTTGTGGGAAAATCGGCACCTTTTTTAGTTCTTTCTATACTTGCATTAGGCGATGGTATGCTGCAACTGTTCATGTTGCAACCATCTGTAGCACGTTCGGAAGCAGAAGCTCCTTCACTAAAAGCTCTTGTGATGGATCCATATATTTTAATAGCAGCCGGAGCTATTACATTTGCTAACATGGGTATCGCTATGTTAGAACCTTCTCTTCCTATATGGATGATGGACCGCATGGATGCATCGAGATGGGAACAAGGCGTCACATTTTTACCAGCATCTATCAGCTATTTAATTGGAACTAATTTATTTGGACCACTTGGACATCGGATTGGAAGATGGCGTGCTGCATTAATCGGACTTGTCGTCATTGGTGCATGTTTAATTGCTGTAAGAATAAATTTTATATTTAAAAAATCAAATTAAGTTTTAAATGTTTTTTTTTAAAAGATTCCATCTGCAACATCTATGTACCATCTCATAATCCCTAATGCCGGTCTTGGTTTTGCAATTGGTATGGTTGATTCATGTATGATGCCAGAACTTGGTTATCTAGTTGATATACGACATTCCGCTGTCTATGGAAGCGTATATGCGCTAGGAGATGTGGCATTTTGTGTTGGTTTTGCAGTAGGACCTGCTTTGAGGTAAAAAAAACATTTTCGAGTATTTTTTTAATATTATTAAATATAATAAAATATGGTTTGAATTATATTATTATTTTTCATTTTAGTGGAACATTGGTAAAGAATATTGGATTCGAGTGGATGATGTTTGGAATTGGAATTTTATGTTTTGTTTATGCACCATTACTGCTATTTCTTAAAGCGCCACCAACTAAAGAAGAAAAGAAGGTGGGTGATAATGAAACTTATTCAAATAAAGAAATTGATTTATGTGATGAAAATGGAAATATGGAACATGGCAATAAAATTACTGCCAATGCTACACACTAAAAATTATAAGTTTATTTATTTAACTAATATATAAAAAGTATTATTTGTTATTTTCTGTTGAATAAGCAAATAAATTTTATTTTAAAAAATATTTTTGCCTTTATTTTATTTTTCAATCATATTTTAAAGAAAACGCAATTCAATGAAATCATTTTTGTTATTTAGCAATTAATTACTGGAGATCGATCGTCTGTACGATATGTCGCTTATCAAAATGATGATGATGAAGAATGAATATCTCCAACGTTCAACACACAACTACTATGATGTGCCATATTTTCAAGATATTACATTTATCTTATCAATAATCTCGTTACCATCAACAATATTCATTCGTTATTATTTAAGATAATTTTTGCTCCAAATACAAAAAACTCTATTTAATTTAAATTTAATGATGAAAAACGCGTTTGCTTAGATATATATAATTTTACTCCCTACAATTTTATAAGTGTCAATCGTTTACAAAAAAAAATATTTTAAATTTTCAAATAATTTATAATTCATTTCATTGAATCTCTTTCAAAGAACATTTGTTCTATACAAACATATTCGTTTTCAGTATGATCTGGAAAATCAAAAGTAGTTTTCAAAAAAAAAAAACTAAAATCACTTATCAAAAAAAAAATATGAAATTAGGTTTTTCTCATCAATTTGAAAGTTTAAAATAAATTTTTTGAAAACGAACTAATAATAATAATTGAAAATGAGAAGCTCGTTTGTATCATTTAGCTTATACCTATGTAAAATGAGCTTTCAATGATAAAAATATTTACTCACTTAAATAATCTCTATATATCTATTTATCTGATTATAAATAAAAAAGAAAATATATTCAAAAACATCAGAATTCATCGAATGATTTGTAATGATTTTTAGGCGTTTCTAAAAAAAGTAAATACAAATTACTCAATAAATAATTACTAATATTGAAAGAATATTATAATAAATATATATTTAATCAAATTGATGTTAAAAATATATACACAAAATTGTATTTGGTCTTTGTATCATGGTCATGCAAAACAACAACTGATGAGAGAACAATAAGAGAGAAAATTTGAATGGCTGCAATTTTTCTCTCTTTTTGTATTAATGAACAACATTTATTATCACATAATTAAATTGTGTCGTTTCATATTACCTTAAAAGCGTTTACATCAATGAAGAATATTTAATTGATATTTAATTCACAATAAATAAATTTATGAGATGAAGCAATTTCCATCAAATGAATGTCTAAAAAATTTATAAAAAAGTGTCGTAATTTGATGTGCAAAACAAACCCCCAAGATAACAATCTATTGTTTAAAATATAATATTTGCTTAGAGTGCTGAAAAAAAAATTTAAGATTGTAGGATTGGCGCAATTTAATTAAAGAAAGTATTTGTCTATGTCATAGAAAAATTATGTGAGAATTTTATTGATATATCAAGTATCTGTCATGAGTCATATATGTAGATAAAAGCTTGCATAAAAATGATGCTGAAAATTTTATTATTCATGTGTATTTATAGTAATAAATAAATGAAACATTCTAAGAGTTTTATGCTCACGAATGTATATCTTACATACCTAAATATTAACTTATAAAGACAAATGCGATTTTTGAAGTTAAAATGTCGAATTTCTCCCCCTTATCAAACATTGTTAAAAATTTAGGCTTTAAATGGGTGAGACAAGATTCAATCTATGAATTGCTGACTCAATCAAAAATTTGTAAAATAATGATGTTTTAAATTTTCTAATCTTACCTTATAATTACACAAACTTTTTTTTACACATCTTTATTTTTTAGACATCTTTTTATATATATTCAATGATTAAAAAGTAATGCAGTCTTTCTTATTTCCTAGTTATTTGTTTGCAATATAAATCAGCATTTCCCAGTATAATAATTACCAAATGATATACAAATAACCAAGATAAAAGCATATAAACGTAAGACAAAGATTGACACAAAAGAACAATTTCAAAAAGTAGTATTTGATTTCATCAAATTTTCATTTAAAAGCATCTAATGACAAAAACGTTTAATTTAGAAGAGAAAAAAAGAAAAAATTGTATTCTGCTATTATTGTGAGTTGACAATAACTAGCGAACAAAATTTTGAAGCAAAAAAAATTGAAGCTTTCATAATAGCTTTCCATCTTCAATGTTTTATTGGATTTGTTTTTTCGCAGAATAAAAGTCTTTTTATTTAAAACTGTAAATTTTCTTAAAATGTCAGTAGCTGGTTCTGGGGTCAAAAATAATCATTCAATGCTTTTTAGAAGAAATTAAATTAAAATACTAAATATTCCAAATACAATATATCTAAAAACTCAAAAATTACTTAGAATTCTTTTAAAATTTCGCTGAAGTCCATAAATGATTAAAAATGAAATGAGTAAAAATATAGAAAAAGTTACAGAAGAACTATTAATTAAAATGACAAGTAATGGACAATTACATAATTTATACATTATACCCGAGTAACCAACGGAATGTAAACGGAATAAAATCAGCCTGTTACAAACGGAACATCGGCATGCCGTTTACGTGCCTTTACTTTCCGTCGCGGCATACGCATCATATAACTAGTCTGGGGTAATTGCATGCAGAATCTCCATCTGATCGGCATGCTTATTATAATCTTAA
>JACWBX010003024.1:0-38372 GCA_014622435.1 Polypedilum pembai
TAGATGGCGCTTCAAAACGTTTTAGGCGCCATCTACAATTTCCATAGCGGAATTTTTTGTAAATATTATCACAGGCAATCACAGGCCGCCTGTGTAACAACACTGCCCAAGAAGATCATTCTCCAGCAAAATTATAAAAAAGGAAAGTGGAGAAAAAGTTGCAATTACAAAAATATCAAGAAGACAATCAGGCAGATAATATTTCTGTTGATGATGAAGGATTTGAATCGGAAGTACGTAGTCGTGTAAACATTAAGTATGATCTAGATGAATGTTGTCTACAAAAAGGACTTCGTATAAGAAGATTTTCTAGATGTTGGTGGCGTCATGATGCTAGTGCTGAAAATTATGGAATTGGTTATGATTGCTACAAGGAGAAAGATTATATTAATGAAATGAAAAATAAAAAAGCGAAAAAGAATCACTTTAGAAAATATATTCAAACTCAAGGTTCAGCATCTACCACAAATGACGACCCTCACATAGATAAGCAAGAAAGTGAAAAAGAAGAAATAAAGATGCAGCTAATAAAGAAAATATTTGATAAACTATCTAACCAAGAGAATCCTGTTTCTTCAAAACGTGTAATGAATGAAGCTTATGGTAATATGTAAAAATTTTCTAAGAAATTTATATTTTTTAGTTAATACATAATTTAATTTAGATTTACAACAAATAAATTCGATTGAATGCAGTCTGCATGTGGAGAAAAAAATATTTTTTCATAAATTTTTGGAAAACAAGTCTGACGGTTTTATCAAATTTTTACCAGGAGCAGAAAAGTCGCGTGCGAGAACAAAACATTCAGTATTGGTAATACAGATATATTTGAAATTTCAAATCATTCAATATCTCATAATTCATATTTAATGACTTTTTTTAATTGATTAATTTTAATTAGAAATTTGTACTGCTGAACGGTAAAATAGACTTTTACGTCAATGGAAAAAAGGAAACTTTAGAAAATTTTGGATATATTTCTATTAAACCAAGTAGCACCTAAAAACGCTTATGATGAAGACGCAATTTAAACTTTTACTAAAATGGAAGTTGTTGAAACTGAAATATCAACTTAAATTTAACAATTTTCATATAATTTTTTTTGTCTTTTTAGTGTTGCTGTTATAAAGTATTTGAAGACTAAAAAATATCGTCTCGTATTTTATAAGGAGTCATTATATTTTATCTAAAAAATTGATTCTTTGTGTTTGACATGACAATTATTAGTTTTTTTTTGTTTCTGATTCAAGGACACACACTTTTTCAGTTGATAAAAAGTTTTAGATGTAAAAAAAAGATAACATTTCTAGTATAAAAACAAATGTTTTGTGTAAGTTAGTTTAAAATTTATTGTAAAGTTTTACAGTGAAAACTATCAAATTACGTATTAAAATGAATCCATATATGTGGGGTAGATATTCTTAAATAAATATTATTGTTGTTCAATCACCTTTTCATTTTTTCAATTTTTAAAGGAGGAATGGGAGGTATGCAAATGCCATGGATGGGAGGTGAGTTTAGTAGTATTTTAATTTGTTTAAAATTACTTATTGGGAAATTTTTTCGAAGGTATGGGAATGCCAGGTAATTTCTTTTATTTCACTCTAATTTTTTTGCTTTCTAAATAAAATGTTTAACATAGGTATGATGCCGTGGGGATATTAAAAACATTTATTCGATTTGTGGAAGAAAAAGAAGACGATATTAAACAATGATTAAAACTAAATTGGACTTCATAAAATTTTATGATATGGAATTGAATATTTTGATCGCATTTTAGTCTGAAATAAAAATTGCTTTCTCTATAGACAAATTTTGAGTTTTTCAACTTTTTGTGCTTAAATTAATGAAAAGAAACAGAAATTTTTTATCTTTGCTCTTATACCAAAGACTTTATTAATTTTATAAATGTAGCACATTATATTTTAATAGTTCTTACAAAACTTTTGAGGATATTCAAGAATTGGATGAAAAAAAATTCAAAAATTCTATTTATCATTCAATATTTTACTCTAATTTTTCTTCGTTCTGTTGTTGCTGCTGCTGATGTTGTTGGAAAGTTACATTTTTACGATTACGCTGACCTTGACGTTTATTTGCATTCCAGTTTTGTTGATTTTGTTGTCTATTATATCCTCCACCTTGCTGATTACCTTGATTTCTATTATATTGACCACGTTGAAAGAAGTTGGGCTGTTTCGCTTCAAATATTCTTTCATTCGCATCAACAAGATTCGTAATTTTATCTGTAAAAATATTTTTATTCATAAATGGCAGCAATTAATTAATAACATCATTATGTATCTTACCTGCAAGTTGCATTGAAAGAGCTTGAAGACGCGATGGTTCAGAACGATGCATAACAACAGTTTCAGTTGGATCGTCAAGTGATGCCATCAACTCTTCATTAATAATCATCTTGCTAATGATTGAATGTACCTTCATTTTAGGTAAGTCAAACATTTCGGACAAATATGGAACACTGATTGATCCATACACATTCGAATAAGTGAACAAGTATGTACGTAATGATTCTTCTTTAATGAATTTAACAAGCATGTCACGGACACGGTCGGCTTCATAGAATAAATCCCAAACTTTTGTGTTCATCTTCTTGTTAACGATAAATTCAGAACATGCTTTCCAATCACCATGTCGCATTGCCTTTGATGCAGCAACAACATGTTCACGCATAGATTCTGGAGGACCAACCAATGATTGACGTTCCGATGATCGCAATTGTTGATAGAATGTTTTACTAAAAATAAAATAAATGTTAAAAATGCATTCGCAGGATAAACTAAAAATTAATACTGTCTATCCCCTCGACAGATTTGTTTTTATCTAGTCCTAAGCCTTTGAAATATCAATAGTACACTTGAATTAATATTTCCATTTTTAGGACATGAATGATTATTTTTGCTGTATCAATTAAATTAATCAATTTTATTACCTTATCATACGTCGACGAGCATCAAATTCATGTGCAGCCATATAGGGAATTTCAAGAAGCATAGCGGAAACTAAGTAAACACATTCCAAAAGTTCTAAATTGATGTGCATGTGGAAAGGCATTTGTCTTTGCTTCTCTACTTTCTCTTGCTCCAAACTTCTTTCGTGTTGACGTTGGGGAATTAAACCTTGAGCAAGAAGTTCTTTCGGTTTCGTTGTCATCATCAATTCAATTAAGCACTGATGAGCATCTTTAATATTGCCTTGACGAAAAGCGCACAAACCCAAGTTAGCCATCATACGATTATATAAAATTTGAGTAGATGGATCAGAATGTTGAATTGTTTCTTGCAAGTGACTCATTAAAACTAAATCGCGAGCCTGGAACCAGTTATCATGAAGAGCATGATGGAAAATGTGCGATAAAATGGCACGTGTTCTTAAACGATCAGTGTTATCATTTGAATAGATATAGAAACACAATTTCTCCATTTCATCAACTGATGTTTTGCTATCATGTAATCCTTTCTTCTTCTTCAAAACATTTGGATCAAATTTGTAATAAAGATGATCAATTTTGCGTAAATAAATACGACAAATTTCAATCGGTGAACCTTGAACTTCAACGTATTTCAAGACTTGTTCGATAAGCTTTGTTACAGTTACTTCATCTTTTAATCGTTCCACATACTCATTACTATGTGGATCACACTCTTTCAATAATTTGATGAACTCGTCGTCTAATCGCTCAACAGCAGTCAAAACACAACCTCGCAAGCGATATGGTTTTGTTTCAAACTCTTCAGTTTCTTCAGTGACAGCTTCCGATAAAACAATGTCGTTTACGTTGGCCAGCAAAAGTTTCAATAATTCATTCATGACCTCAAGTAATTTACTCCAATATTCGAGTTTCATTGGCTCGGATATTTTTAGATTATAATCGAAAATTGCTGACACAATATTAAAACGAATCTTGGCTAAAATAGCTGGACCCAAATTATGTTGTTCTGAGATACTTTTCAATTCTTGAAGGAATTCAATTTGCAACTTTCTATCGGTCTTTTTTTTGCCACGTGCTGCCATGACTTCGTTGAGTTTACTAAGTACAACATGAACATCGATTTCAGCATCTTTTGCAAACATTTTAGGCTTCTCGCTGATGCCATGTTTCGGAACTGTCTCCCATCCTTCATTGTCTTCTGGTTCCTCTTCAATTTTTTCCTTCTTTGGACGAATAGCTTTCGATTTCTTCTCACGCGGCTTTTCATCCTTATCAGCACCTTTATCATCTACTTTTTTCAAGAATCTCTGCCTCATGTCTGCAGCGTCATCTATATCAGAGCTTGAACTTGATTCATCATCAGAAGAACCCCAATCCATTGAATCGTCAGACTCGTCATCATCTTTTGGAGCTGGTTTTGGCTTGACTACTTTCTCGGGCTCCTTTTTAAATACAGCAGCTGCAGCTGGTTTATCAGACTCATCCTCATCAGATGATTCTTCATCAACTTGTTTCTCCTCTGCCTCATCATCATCACCTTCGATATCTGGATTTTCACGGAACTTTTTAATATCTGCCTCAAAGTCCTTTACATATTTGCGGAATTTTTGACGTAAAGTTCCTAAAGATTTCCCATTATTCTTGGACATGTTTTTTCGACTATCCTTATCATCCCATGTTTGATTAATGAAAGTTTCTAATTCGGCCAATGATCGAATTACAAATTTCGGAATAACACCATTCTCTTCTTTCAAAATAATTGGTTGAGCTTTCGCATATGCTCGAGTGAGTTCTTCAAAACTTGTAAGAATGCTTCCAATATCTTTAATCTTTTTGTAGTTACGAATGTTTTTAATAATATTACTCAGCTCCTCAAATCGCTTTTCCTTTGCAGACCGCACAACGCGCTTCACATCTTCATCATCGCTATACTGTAAGTAAATATAATTTTTTGAAATTAAGAGAGCTGTATTTGGAATTTCAATATACTTACAACTATCGGTTGTTGAATTGGCTGTGGTGCCTTGGAAATTGGAATTTGACCATCATCACTAGATGAGTCTGAATCAGAATCAGATCCTCCCGCAAAAAATCTAGACATTGTTCTTTTTGTTTTTGACTAAAATGAAATATAAATTAGATGAAAGTAAGAAGAGAAAAATGTGCTCGCTAAAAATGCCAAGTGTCAATTTAAAATCTCAAATTATATTTTCACTTAAACTTTACACTTTTCACTTGTGGTTTATTATTAATCCTATTTTATGTGATTCTATTTTGAAATTCCGGCAACTTTTTAATGTTTACCTGTTATATTTCTATGAATATTTGTCAAAATAATTCTGAGTGAATAATTTTTCAACTAAGCAACTTTAAAGTTTGCTCTAATTGCTCAATTTTCAATTATTTTCTGACCGTTAAAATTGAACGAAGAGTTGTTAAAGAAATTGTAAACAAAACAAACTAAATTTTTCATAAATTTTATTAAAACGAAAACTGTGTAAAATGGCATGTATAGGATGTGAAGAATATGCTAAACGAGTTACAAATGTATTTCGCGATGAAGAAATAAAAGAGAAATTTTTAAATCTTACTGGATATGAGGTGAGAAAGAATTTTTTATCAATAAACTTAAATTTTATTTTTTAATGTAAATTTTGTGATTCAGATTCAATGCGATTGCTTCATCTGCGATAAATGCAATGCTAAATTATTGCAGGCACAAGAGTTTAAAGAAAATTGTATTAAAATTTACAAAAAGAATAATCCAAACTCTATACCTTTAAAAAATCATACAATTCATTCATCTGCAATTGAAGGTAACAAGGAATATTATATTATTGAAACAAATGAAGAAGATGTACTCATCAATGAAGAAGACGATGATACAATAAGTCAAAATCAGTTTGTTCATATTGACCCAACTACTTCTAATCAAGAAGATGGTCATCATGAATACTCAATATTTGAATTAGAAGAGACACCATCCACGATACCTAAAGTTGAACAAAAGAAAAGTCTAAACAAATTAGAAAAACCTCGTACGAATTTAAAGAGAAAACAATCAAATTTGAATATAAACGATAATCTGGAAAGTGGAAGTGAGGAGAAGATAGAAGAAGAAGAAGAAGAAGAAAATTTAAATGATAGTGTTAAAACTAATGTGAAAGGAAGAAAGTCATATTCCTTACAGCAAAAACTAGAAATTATTGAATACTCGGAGAAGAATTCTAATCGTGAAGCATCTCGTCATTATAATCTTAACGAGTCGACAGTAAGATGTTTTAGACGACAAAAAGAAAGTCTTTTAAAAATGTCACCCAATGCTACAAAATCAACGAATCGTCGAGGAACTCCATATTGGCCAAATTTAGAATTAAAACTAAAAGAATGGACCGAACAGCAAAAAAAGAAACCAAAAATCAATGAAATTAAATCTCAAGCAATTAAAATTGCTAAAGAACTTAATTATGATACTTTTCAAGGGACAGCATCATGGACATTTAAATTTATGCAACGCCATAATATTGGTTCATCACAACCTCGTCCTCGAAAGCAAACTCCAAAGCCTGTAAAAAAC
This sequence comes from Polypedilum pembai, assembly GCA_014622435.1. NCBI lineage: Eukaryota > Metazoa > Arthropoda > Insecta > Diptera > Chironomidae > Polypedilum > Polypedilum pembai. Next base: position 6,531 of record JACWBX010003024.1, read on the forward strand.
GATGATTAAATCAATTAAAGTACAACCTTTCGTTCATTTTAATGTAAGATATATTTAGCAGCATTTTAGGCTATCTTAAAATAAATTTTGTTTTTACAATTTTAAATATTTGTCTTGTACATGTGTGTCTAAACTTGTGACATTGGGTAATTTTCATTATTAATTTAAAATAAAGAAGTTTATTTTCATATTTTTAATGTTAAGGTAACTAAAATTTTATCTTTCTCTTTTGTTTAGTTGATTCAGGCACTTTTTCAAAAAAATGGAAATAATTTTTACTTTCTATTATAATTTGCAAGATAAAAAGTCTTAATAACTAATAATAAAAAAATTAAATTATACTACCGTCTTCCCTCGAATATAAGAGCCGGCTCTTATATTAGAAACTAAGCACATTTTTAAAAATTTCACTTTTTCCGATTTTTGTTCTAATATAAGAACTTTCTAAAATAAGAGCTTTTTTTGAAAAATACGTTAAAAATAAGAAAATTTGTTTGGAAAATGTGGAAAATTTCAATTTTTTAGGAAATTTTTTGAAATTTCAAAAGTAAAAGATTTTGTTCTATTATAAGAGCCGGCTCTTATATTCGAGGGAAGACGGTAGGTAGGTATAATGATGAGAAAAAAAAATAAATTAGTAATATTTAGTATTGCAAACTCACTATTAGATAAGTTTATAATTTTTTGAGAAACAAAATTCAACACAAACGTATGGCACCCTCAAAGAATTTTAGAACAGAATTCATCAACCTGATGATGAAAAAATTCTATGCACATAATTGAGTGTTGCAAAATTAAATCTAACTCTTGTTGTCAAAGAACATTGAAAAGTAATGAAGCAGCTCACAGCCAGGAAGAATGAAAATTCATTTTTGTAATATTTTTGTGTAAGGCGATAATATAAAATGTTACATGACAAAATAACAGGATGAAAAATTTGCTATTTAATTTTTGAATTTCGTTTACGCTGAATTGATTTTTCAGTTAAAACTGCATTGCTTCTTAAATTACGAATTAAGCTATTCTTTGCCTTTTTGATGGAAATCTGTGAGCTGCGCAGGACTTTTGTTGTGGACGATTTGTTACTGTCATTATTAATTGCAATATTAGAATTATTGGTTTTACATGATTTGTTCGATTTTGATGGTGCGGCTGTTTTCATTATTGAAAGCGATTCTAATTTTTTTATTGCAATCGATGTACTTGATCTAAGATCATTTAGAGCTTTAACAGTTTTCTTTACGCAACGTGATACTTTTTTCTGCTTATCCTTTGTAATAGTCCTTTGAACGCCACTAACTACATTTCTTGATCTCATTTTGCGATTTGTTTGACGCGTTTCATAATACCTTCCTTGTGACTTCACTGGTGATTTATTAGTTTTACGTTTTACAACAGGCGTTTCTGAATTTTCTTTATTCTTTTCATTAGATTTATCTTTTATACTCTTTGTTTTTCCATTGATGCCAATATTTGATGATGATATTTCAAAAATTTGTATTGAGTCGTCTGAATTTTTCATAATTTCTATAATATCTTCGTTTTCGTTTGTCTCTGCTTCATTACTGATGGATTCAGATGTTTTCTCATTTGCACTGGTGTCTTCATCATTCTTTTCCTCTTCGTCATCTGACCATTCCATTTCTCCATCATCTGTATCTATATCACTTTCAACATGTTTTTCTTTTTCATGTGCATTTTCTTCTCTTCCCTCTTCATCTTCTTCAGTTGCTTTATGCAGTTCTTCAACTTCAGCCTCAGTTGGACGCAAATAGTTGTATCGTTCCATTGGACGTGGTGTAAAGTGACTGAAGTTATTGTCACTCATTGATGGTAGACCCAAATAAGGCTGTGAAACAACCGGTCGATATGCATAGTGCAAAGGTGGAAGAGGTTGTTGAGCCATATTTCGATACATTTCTTTGTGATGCTCATAGCTTACATGATAATTAATTTGCTCATTAGCCTTTGCCAACATAAATCGCTCATTAGGACAACATCCTTTAACGAAGGCACTCTCATTGCTACTTGTATGATAAGTTAATTCAGCAGAAATTGAATCATCATAATTTGATGTTGATGAAGTTGATTGCGACAAACTCTGATGATAGCCTCTCTCAATCGAAAATGGTGGTAATTGATTTGATGGATGTGAAGGAGTTGTGTAAAAATCTTGAAAAGTTGCAGGCGTTAATAAATTATAATTATGGCGTTCAATATCTTCACTTGTATATGAACTTATATCCATATAATCCAAATTGTATGCCTCATTTGTGCTATAGTCATATATTGTTCTACAATTATTTTGTTCTTGCTGCTGCATACAGCCAAATATGTTGCTATTTTTTTTCTTATTTGGAACATCTAGCATCACACAAACAACTGATGTATTATCAGATCGCAAACGATTGTCTCGCCATCGTTGAAGTGCTATATCTACAAGATATCGTGAAGGATTTCGCCAGCTTTTCATTCCGATCCTTGCATTTTGTTCATTTGCTGATTCTGCTTCATGTACAAGATTTGCAGCCATTTGTGCCTCCATTATATTCCAAAGCCCATCACTAGCAAAAATAAGACATCTAAAATTTAAACAAAATGCTTGTTAGACAATCTTTGAAAAAAAAAAATAATAATTTCAGTTGACTAACTTATCAGTGAGCGTATTTATTTCATAAACTGAAACATCCGGCTCAGGTGAAACCATAAACTTTTGAGTTTTCAAATTATAAGACCATAAATCGCCTAAACTTCTTGCAACCGCTAGAAAAGGAATTTCCTCGATTCTTGTATTTCTCCGAATCGGTCCTTGATGTGGATATTTTGGACGATACCATACCACTCGATGAATTCCTTGCTTTTCAACAACTTTACCACCACAAGACTCAATACGTTGCTTTTCTAAGGCGCTATCAGGCTTATGATCAAGTGTCAGTGGCACTGCTTTCCATGTTGAATCAGCTTGTTCTTTAGCAAGGACAATTCCAGAATCACCACAATGACCAATATACAATTTCCCTTTACGAATAAAAGCGATTGAAGCTGTTGTACCGGCTGTACTTGGAAGTCCACTGCTCGTCGGTGGCCAATTGTCTAAAAAAATGCATGTGAAAGAAGAAAAAAAGAAAACGTAAAAACATGCAACACTGTAAATCATGTTAAAACGTGTGCAGTTATAAGCGTGTTCAAATGTATTCGTCATTGCCATTTCTGAGAGCATGCGCGTGTGTTAGTTAAGTGTTTTGAGGAAAGAAATCCATAGGCGGAACTGAACTGATAATTCATTTACACAAAACCCTAAATCAAATGGATTTTTTTTATAATATTTCTATTCTTACTACACAAAATGCATAATTTCATTTACACCTAATTGCAAAAATATTTCACAAAATTATGAAAATCTATCATAGAAAATGAGATAAATTAACTACGTCACTGTACTCTAATCGAAATCGCGCTCTAAATTTACTTTCGTTTAGAATTCAATCAAAACAAACAACAATGCATACCTAAATCTCTCCACATGGCCATATGACACTCATTAAATCCTTCCTTTATTGCTTGTAGAACATCTAAAAAATTAAAGAAAAATTAATGATTGTATCGACAAATGACTTTGAACTAATAAATTACTGCAATAATTAAATTTTAACTAAAAAAATTGCACAATTACCTTCATCATTTTCTGACCAGAATCCTGGTTGATCAACAATAAAGTTCATCAGATGATTCTTAGCAAATAATGCAGCTGTGTCACCTCCATGACTATAATTATTTAATTAATCAATTGAAATCAATTAGAGGTATGCAAAGAATAAATTTTAATATTTTAAGGACATAAAATGTGTTTAGTGTATCAGTTATGTGCAGAGGATTTTATAACGAACGATTGTGAAAAAAGAAAGTTACTTGTTTGCTTAATGATATCATCAATATAACAACTTACCCATCAAACATGCCAAAATACGCAAATTCAAGATCTTTTCCATCGTTACTCTTCTGATAAGCTACACTGAAACAATCTTCCATATATCTCCTGCATCCTATTTGAGATAAATGAACAAGTTGATACAGTATTATTATTATTAAAGTTTGGCTTGGGAGCGCGAAAAAATAGAAATTTTTACAAATTAAGTACTTGCGCCATCACATACCCATATCACTATATGCCGTCACACGTAGGCCGATCCTTTCATTACTTTTACAACTTTTTATGCTCATTTTTCTTTAAATTACCATCACAAAATAATAAATATATTGTTGCTTGATGCCAAAACTTCTTTTCAGGTATTATTAAATGAGGGGTCAGCCATTTTATGCTGTTGAAGTGTTCAGTTAAATTTACAAATTTAAGTTCGATAAAAATATTTTTTTTTGAATAACAAATTTATTCGCATTCATTCATGTATTGATGACATATTAAAAATTTATTTTTTTGATGAAAAATTTGAAATTTAAAAAAAAAATAATTTTTTTTTGATTTTTTATTATTTCTTTGACATGGTTTGGTTGTATTAGTGCACGGAAAAAGAAAGAAATGTTTCGAAGAAGTTTAAATAACTTTTTGACAATTACCACAAGATTTTACGCAAGTTCAAACAGAATAAAACCTTTTAGAAAAGTCAAAGTTCACAAGCAAATAGAATCAGCAGCTATTAGCATCAAAGCAAAAGGGTAAATTGCATAAATTAAATAACTATATAATCATGCATTATCTCTTCACATTTTTTAGTTTTCTGCGTTCGCAAAAAGAATATGATCCACCAGCTGATGTAAAAGAAAAGATAGAGACAATAGCAAAGGAACTTAATGTTGACGATTTGCAAGAAAAAAAGTTTGAGTTTCTAAATAAATGTGCATTAAAATTTAATGGACATTCTGTACCAAATTCAAGAATTCATGAGATGAAAACGGTGGCCAATGTCATTGAGTACTATTTAACACCGGTCGTATCCAGAACACCATATGAAGAGCTTGATAAATCAGTTCCAAATTTACACATTATTGAAAATGCAAAACGATGGAGCCCAGAAGACGGAGTTTCAGCCTTTCCTCAAAGTTCTACACTTGTCACTGGATTGAAATACCGTAAAAAATATCAGGGACATATAGCCAAAACAAGTTGGCCCTAATTAATTCAGAATTCTAATGTAGTCTTTAATTTGTTAAAATCATAATAAAATTGCATCAATACTAACAACTTTTTAGTTGTTTGAAATTTTAAAAGAAACTACGCGACGTTTTTGTTTACGTCTTGATTTTTATTTTCTAAAAAATTAAGAAAATAAATAATTGTGAAATTTACGAAAAATATCGGGTATTAATTTATGTCAGTGATTCCATTCAAAGTTATGCTTCATCATGAATTTTCTAAATGATTCATTTAAAACATTGAAAAATGTCCTCGAAGAAAAAATTAATTTCGAAGAAACGACGACTGACGATGAATTAGCACAAGAAAATGATAAACTAAAGCAACTTTGTCAACATCAGCTTGAAGAGGTAATCTATCAATTGCTATTTTACCTTTAAACTTATTTAAAGTCCTAATTACGTCGAAACATATTTTCCAATAAAAAGTTTTTCATCATCATCATCATCATCATAAAAACATAGTGAAATTTTCTATGATATGTGCAATTCTTTGTCACAATGCAATAATAATCAATGAACCAATTTCTTTTTTCTTTGTAGATCGAGTTACTCAGAAAACAGATTTATGATTATCAACAGTCAAAACTCAGTGACACAAGAACGGTGAGTTGTGCATACAATGAGTGACGTAATAAATAAGTTAAGTAGGAGGAAAGTGATGTTGAATAAATTCGACTATAAAAAGTCCCCAAATCATCAAAGTGTGAAATTGCTAATTATTATCGTCATAAATTAGTGTGACACATTTTTGTACGATGTGAACGATGTTGTTATCGTTTTTTTATATATTTAATACCTCTTTTACTCATACCGATATTCATGTATTTATAACTTTTTACTCTATGTTACGCTTTAGCGATTTCATATTTTTCTATGTAATGAGCATTCTAATGTTCCATACACAAATTTCCTCTAAATGTAACACTTTTATGATGAACCAAACGAATTTCTAAATCCATTAAGAAAAACAAAAATTTGAAAATATTTAGCATTTAAAATTTTTTATTTAAACTTGGTTTCTTTTTCAAGACCTTATAATATTGCTATTAGCATTGATTACATTTTTTCCTTTTTTATTATTGCAAAACACAAACAATAGTGTCAATTATTTATTATTCATTGTGAAACTACCTGTTTTTTGCTGCACTTTCGTACTTATTTCTTCTGAAAAGAATAAAATGATTTATTGAAGTTTCTATTGGCACCTTTAATGATGAGAACGATGATATAAGTGCACTATGCTCAATATGGTAGCATTACTTAATTCGTTGCGAACACATATCTGAAATCCTTATCAGTGTGAGACACATTAATTTCATTTTTATATTTCATATACATTTGCGATAAGAAGCATTTTGCTGTTTGCTTTAGCCTGTTTGCTAGTGGATATGAAAATTTTCTGTTGATAGCACATTTTCAACAATAGGGACGGGAACACAGTAAAAAAATGTGTGTATATGTGTAAAATGATATATAGGAAAGTGTTGGAAAAAAATGTGATGAGGGAAAATTATCATCGACAAGACTGCTATGTGCATGGAATTAATAAAAAATCTACATAACAATATAGCAAATGGATAAAAGCCGGGGAAAAAGTATAAAAGGTAAAAACACCTGTTGAAATCGACTCATTACTCGTTGGAACATTCGAAAGTCATTTTACTGATGAAAAATAGTGCTACTGTGTACTTTATTTCAAAATATATTAGTGATATGTAGTTTTTATAGTGGCGATCAAATAATTTTACATTAAGGTTTGTAATAAACGAAATTTATCTTAATAGGATAAAAAAAATTCAATTTTTATCGATCAATGCTTGCGAAATACACATGTGTAAAAGAAATTTTCCAAGAATTTATTTTCTTGTCCCACCTCAAAGAATATTAAAAATAACTACGATAAGATAAGATAAAAGTTTATAGGCAGTTAGAAAAAAAAACGCTTTTACATACATAAGTTATTTGTGATGAAAAAAAAAACAATTTTTACAGTCTTGAAGCTTTTCGAAGAAATACACAAGATTTTTTTTTCAATGCTGTATTCAATTAGCAATCCCACATTAATTGTAGATAATTGAGTGTAAACATATCTCTCACTATCTTTGTGAGTAGCCTTGTTTTCATTTTATTAGTTAAACAATAGATTCAAAAGAAACATAAGAAGCATGTCATTGGAATTTACTAGTTTTTTTATAAAAGAACTTATCCTTTGATTGCTATTATGTGTACAATAATATTTTGTGGTGTAAAATCCTTTTATAATGTTCATCGTTTGTCACATTCATATAGGTGTATTGAGCTATAAAAATTTTATTACTATTCTACTCGTTAACACTAACATTCATCAAACGTCATCTTTAAATGTTATAATTAATGCTTAAAAAGAGTTTAAAGTAGTATAGAGTGCTACAAAGAGAGTGATATATGATTTTTCAGTATTAAACAAATATCACAAGTCTCTCCCTCTTCTCCTTATTTCTCTCACTTTTTTTTCTGTATTACGTTTCTGTCATTTTTTATTATTTTCCGGGAGATTTAAGAAACCATCATATATAGTTGAATATCAACCACCAACATAGTTTGAACTTCAACTGTGTGCCTTTATCTTTGTGGTGGTTTTTTAATATTTGTTTAACATATTTTTATACAAAAAAGAAAACTTTAACTTTATATTTGAAGAAAGAAAGAAAGAAAAAAAACGACGAAAGAATAATTGTTTATTTAAAAATATGTAGTCTCTCCGCTGTATAACGACGTCAACTTCGTTGATAGAGCATTTATATTTCTTCACAGTAAAAAATGCTAAAATTTAGTCATTCGTCAGTATCGAAGGTGTTTAGAAACATAAATTGTGTGGTTGCTGCTATGGACTAAGTGTGAGTTGTTGATTAAAGCTAATTTTCTTCACTTTAAAAATTATTTTATAAAATTATCATCACGTGTTTGCTTATTAAATGTCTGTTAACTTTTTCATTTTATTAGAAAGGGAAATAAACATTGATAGATGAACTACTTGCAAGTATTAGTCGCTAATACTTAATAATGTAAAATTATATATTTTTTTGCAATTCGTGTATATAACATCGACAAGCGAATGATGAGAAATAAAATTATAATCATTTCTTCATGTATTGATGCATTTTCGTAAGAGAAACAAAAAGTTATTTTTCACATGTGATTGATGGAAACAACGAATAGCGAAAAAAAAAACCTAAAACAATCTCTCAAATTGTTCGAATCAGTCTTAGTTTAGACTTGCAATTGCAAAGTTCGATATTTAATATGTGTAAAATATGTGAATACATTAGCACTTTCTCATTTTTTTTGTTCCGAGAATTTACTCGAGGGAGCTTCTTATTACAGCAAAGTGATGAGTAAGTTATTTTTTGAACGTGATCCATAACTAAGTCACTATGTACATAGTACGATTGATAAACTTCATTATAATGCTAGACTAAATTTATTTCAAACAGTCTGACACTTATGTAGAAAAATTATTTAACTTCTCATTTGAAATTTAAAGTTTCCTTTTTCTTCATTTGAATTAATGTATACGCAGACCTATACGTTTATGTGAGTTGTTCTATATATTCATTTAAAAACTTTTCAAGAACATTCTTTTTCGTTTGTCTAAAAAAGTGTTAATAAATTTTACGTGGAAAAAAATTGAATAACGATAAACATAGTCACAATCAATGTATTGTAGATTTAATTAAAATATATAATAAATTAGAGGAAGTGCATTTTCTTATCATTGTGAGACCTCAAAGTTGTAATAAATTTTGCATTATCAGCACATTACGTTACTCTCGTACATATATGACAATTTATACATATATGATCTAAATATTTCTATAATCAATCGATTGCTCGTATTACACTTCACTTCTAAATGTATTGCCCTTCTATACTTGACCATTTTATTAATACGTGTTTGTGAAATTCAACATGTTGAGAATAATTTATTGTCTAATAAGATTTTAGCTACTGAGACTACAAATCACTTCTCTTACTGCTGCTTTGTGTTTACACACACGTAGATGAAATATTGATGCTGTATAGTTGAATTATTATTGATTTAAACACTTAAGATACGCGAGCGAATAGTCTTTTAAGATAGACGAGGGACATTGGAAATTATAAATGTGTGCTACTAAATATTAGATGCATCTCTTATTGATCCGTAAACGTTCAATTATAAATTATAGCACTGAAGTGAAAAAAGTTTCTCTCACACAAAAGTGACCTTCATATTTAGCATAAAAATATTCTCTTGCTTAATTACAAAATTAATATTGATGTTGAGCAAAAAACCTCAAGATCTTAAACTACCGCGCTCTTTACATTATTGAATAATTAAACAAAAAAAAAATGTTGACGTGGCTAACTATTGCAATTGTTCCGATGATTCTTTAGCGAACATATAACAAAAAAAACCACAAAATGTCATACTAAATAAATTTATTGTTAGTCACGAACTTGCCAAATTGTATTTTTTTAAAATCTTTATGCATATGAAACAAATACAAAAGCAATAAAGTATTTTTCCTTAAATTAAGTTTATTAAAAAATCGGTCATTGCTTGAGAAAAAAGTATTGTATAAATTGTGAGAACTTTTTATGTAAAAATATATAGTAAAACTCTAAATTCCATTATCATGTGTGAAATTTGAAACATTGTTGCGTGTACTTTGTTCTTGACAATGCTTATATATGTCTTAACATCGATATTTTATTATCTGGTTTTGGCCTAAAAACTAAAATTTGAAAATTAAACATAGATATATAAATAATAATTCATTTGTATTTTGAGAAGGTGGAGAGTAACTATTAAGTTAACTGATGGCGCCACTTGATAGAGTACAATCGAATTGTATTTTTTTAACAAAGAGAATGCAACAAATAATGACTTGTTGAGTGTCTTCTTCATCACCAACAACTCATTTAAATGAGAAAGAAAAATATTTTCTCGAGAAATTTGTAAAATAATCATATGCATTGATTCGCTTCAACAGTTAAAATAAAAAATGCAATACTTGCTATTTGCATCTTCATTTAACTCTATCTGCGAGTGATGTTATTATTAAATATTGTCATTTAAAAGAAATCATTTGTGTGCAAAAAGGGAAAGTACATAAAATAAAGGTGAGCGACACAAATAATGAAAATAAAGCTAAAACAAGTGACATGTATGAATTCATTTATAGAATGTGCAATTCTATTAACATGCTGATGTTTATCAAAATCATTAAAAATAATTACAATTTGAAAATGATGATACAATAACAGGAAGAGCAGAAAAAATGCTCTTTGCCTAGGCATGTTAGAATTTATCATTTTCGTTGCACCAAGAGAGTAATCATTATAGAAGCAGTGTTACAATTTGCTAATAAACACAAATTTTCCAAGACATTTAACCGAAAAAGTAACAAAAAATTATGCCCAAATAACATTTACGTTCCAATTTTTCCACTTCAAATGGCTCTTCTCTTTACCAAACTCTTTTTATCATCATTATTTCGTTATTATTATCACTGATGTATTTGTACATACGTGTAAATTTTCAACCGTAATGATGGGGACACATGTTAACTACGCGAGTGGTGAGGGAGACACATTAAGACCTTGTGCGCGCTGTTAGAACAGCAGAAAAAATTTCATACTTTAATGCACATGTAGATAACTATAAACCACGAACTTCCGACGATATGACAATTATTAATTATGAAATTTTTTCTCTGTGCGATCGCAAACAGACATACAAAACTGTTGAAATGTGCTATTATGAAGTGACCTCGCTGAATATAATGTACATTTTTTTGATATTTGATTACGACAAAAAAAAAGATCTTCCATGTTAATATACAAACATGGCAATTACCTCAAACGCTATAACTGTAAAGCGCAATAAAAATCTCTATTTTTTTTTATCAAAATCAATTTTTATGAATTGTCATGCATGCATCAGCAGCAGTAACGGCATTGAACCAAAATTGCATTATGTTGCACATGTGCAATCACACAAAAGTGCTTGATGACTTTCCGTGGCTTTTCATTATAATGCGAAAGTTATATAATAATTGCGACGACAACGGCAATGTTAATGTTGATGAAAATGACCATAAGGCATATGAAAAGCATGTTAGATGAAAAAGTTTGTATAAATAAAATTACCGTGAGATTTTCGCCATTTTACATAAAACACTATCTTACTTAAGCATAGATTAGATGTTTTGTCAACATGTCAAGTACTTAGTGACTTTTCAATGCACTTGCTAATATTTCACATACAAATGTTTTATTTTATGAATTTTAAACTGTTGTTGCTGCTGCTGCTTTGACATCATTTAGATTTACTGCCATAAATGGCACTGAAATATAATATTATAAAATACATAGAGAATTGTAAGATTTTTATATTCCATGACAAATTATAATTTACTAGTGCATTAAGAAACGAGAAAAATTGTGTTTCGTTTGATTTGCGTTTAAGAAATTCATTTAAATAAACAAAAGATTCAAACGCAAGGCATGCGATGTGACGCAAACGGCATCTAATTTTCTTCTTTTTCATCTATTTTACTATTTTCACTAGCATTTTCTTATCAGTCACACCTGCTCAATATATTTTGAAAACATAAATGATTATTTATTTCACCCTCTTGCTCATTTTAATTTTTACTAGGAAAAAATTCACATTTGGCCCATTCGATTATCGAATTCGACGATAGCGATAATGATAAATGAATAAAAAACATAATTTCATCGAACTCTCTCTCTTTTTTTTTTACGAAATGCGATAACTAAAATTATACTTAACTATCATATATATCACATTTTTTTATCATACACCTATGTTTGATCAACAATCCCTGTTATCATAAAACAAACTGTTTTCTCTCGTCGAGTTTTAACGAACTAAAAAATGAATGCTAAAGAGGAAAGTTTTCTTCATTTCTTGCCTCTTATGTCCTCTTCTTTACATATTATTGCTGCTATACCTGTACAATATTATTTTTCCACCAATTTGTTTGTTTGTTTGCTTTAAACTTATAAGTGTACCTATGTGTTCATTTTACAATGCCTAAGTATAGCATTTATTCGTGCATGTGTGAGTTTGGCGGCAACAAGAGTGAAAAACGACATATAAAATTATTGCTAGCGATAAGAGTTGAAATTTTAAACTAAATAGAGGTATAGTATAGTATAGATGTGGCGAGTGAGCGAGAGAGAGAACAAGCGAGTGAGCAATGGGGAAAAAATAAAAAAATATTGTCGAGACATGGATCAGTATTCGTTGAGACTTTAAAGTGAGTGTATCATCATAATCATACACTCAATAGTGGTTGAAAGAAGATAAATTACAATAAAATTTTGAGTGAGAAAAAAATGTATATTAAAATAAGTAAGTTAAATATCTTTCTCTCTCTACAAATTGAATGAATTTGTACAAGTGCTGATGATTGTATAAAATATTTTTTGAGAGCGACGGATAAAAATGTGTTCTTTAATTATCTGGTAAATATTAAATAATGTTTGACATTCCATTATTCGTTTTTTTAATGGTTAATTAGAATACCTTGTGTGTTTTTATTTCAAAATTGAAAATGGAGTAAAAGAAACAGTTTCCTCATTTCTACCATTTTGTTAAATTCTTGTTAGCATTCTTGATAATAATACATTGCTACGTATTCAAGTAGTGTGTAATAAAAGTGTCACTATTTGTACAAATATATGAAAAGGCACAATCGTTGTCGTGGTATTATGTGTGTGATGATGTATTTCTTTTTTTTTATTTAAAGTCATGGTATAATATCATGTAATTCTTTACAAAATCTTCTAAAATTCATACAAAACAAAAGTCAATTTTACTTATCGCAAACGTTTAATTTTTTTTTTTCATAATCAATCTTACAGAAAAACAATATTTTCATAGTTTTATTAATAGTAGTGAAACAATAACGTTTTTCACGCTTATAAATTCGTTATACCGATAACGAAATTATAAAAATATTACTTTTTTGGTAGATTGCTACGAAAAAAAAGAGAATATTGAACAACTCAATAGTTGCGCACTACAACCTCATGGTCGTGAAATCGTCATAAAAAATGATATCAGTTGACAATAACTTTTTCTGCCATAACTTGAGTCACAATATCTATCGTTTTGCAATCCCTATTTTTTGTCGTTGTAGTTTAGTTGTCGACGTTGTAGTTTAGTTGTCGACGTTGCTTATAATTTGAATTATGACTTTCATGTACCCAGTATAAAACAATGTCACAGGTTAAATTAAAATTACTGTTGTGTATAAGACATTAAAATATTTTTTTTCTCTTTATTTTCGTTACAGTTGTTAGAGAGTGAAAAGCAAAAACATGTAAATCAACAGCAGCAGCAACAGCAGCAAAATGACAGTTGGTTCTGGGAACCAGAAACAACATCATCTTCGACTAAAGATGATGATCAGTCGCCAGCAGAAGCAGACGGTGAATTGACTACAATTCCACTAGGCACAAGCAGCAATCATGAATTAATAGAGAAACTACGTCAGCAATTGGCTGAAAAAGAGTCAAGTGTCAAAAGTCTCAATGTTGAAAATGCAATTTTAAATGAAAAATTAAAACATTTGAATGCTGAAAATTTAGAGCTTAATAAGAGCATTGAAGAACTAGATAATCAACATCAGATTGCAATTGAAAAAGTTCTCGATGTAAAAACTTCGCTTCAAGAGAAATTTAATGCAGCAAATGAAGAGATAAAAAAGTTTCAGCAACATAAAGATGAGCTGATTAAAAAATATCACAATGCACTTGATGCTAAAGATGCTGAAAAAATTTCTATTAGATCAGAATTAGAACAGCTGAAAATCAGTAATGAAGAATTGACTGTAAAATATGAGGAGCAATTAGAAGTTATTCAAAAGTATGAGAATGACATCACAGAACTGCGTGAAGAAATAAAAAATCTCAAAGAAAATAACTCGTCTCCGCCAGAAATTGTTGTAAATAATGATGAATGCTTGAAGAAAATAAATGCATTGGTCAATTCACATTTTAAACTTTGCGAAGAGTATATTGATGAAGATCAGTTTATGAATGTGCTCACAAAATGGATGTCTTCTACAGCATTAAAAATACGTGAAATGGATTTTGAAATATCAAAATTGATTGATGAGAATAAACACATAAAGGATGAATCAGCCAAACATATATTAGAACGTGATGCTCTCAAAACTGAGCTTATTAATTACGAAATTGAGTGCTCAGAGTTGATGAAAAATAACAATATTTTAATGGCCGATATTGAAAACCTTCGTAGCATGGGCGGAAAATTAGAAACAATTATGGAGAACGATGACGATGAGGAAGTCGATGGTAATTTTTCACAAATAGCAGCCACCACCACCATTAAGTCAATCGATGATGAATTTAGCTCAATCAAAACGAAATTGGAGACCACTGAAATTGAACGAGCAGAATATTTTGAGCAGATTCAACAACTGAAAAAGCAATTAAACGAAAATGTCGCACGTTGTAAAAGTTACCAAGAGGAAATTGAAAATTTGGAAAATGACAAGTGTAATTATTTGTTTGAGCTAAATGAGCTCAAATCGGAAGAGGAAAGAAATATCCTACAGAAAGAGTTGAAAATTTATAAAGAAAAAGAAATTGAGTTATTGCATAGGCTTGAAGAAGTAGAAAAAGAAAGATCCCAAATACAAGCGAAATATGATGAGTTGGAAAAATCGACAGCAGCACAAATGGAGGCGCTGTCTACATCACAAAATAATACGGTAGAGGAAAATAATAGACTGCTTAGAGAAAAGGAATGCGAATTATCAAAAGCACTAGACGAATTGACGAGACTGAATGAAATGAAAGAGCAATTAGCTACTCTTGAGACTACAAAATCTCAAATGATTCAGAAATTAGATGAAAATGAAAAACTCTTGTCACAATTGAATGATGAAAAAGAAGCACTTTTGACGAAATGTGATGAGCTTAAAAAGTTCAATGATGCAAATTTAGAAAATTTAAAGAAATCTAATGAGCAAGTTCAAGAATTGCAGAAGAAATTGTTAGAATCAGCATCTATTGAGGAATTGAATGCTAAAATTACAAGTCTTGAAGAAGCAGCAGTTAAATTTGCACAGGAAAAAGAAGAACTTGTGGCTCTATTGACAACCAAACATAACGAAAGTGTACAATATCACAATGAAATTTTGCGGTTAAATCAAGTTTTGCAAGATGAAATAAATAAAAATCAAATGGCCCACAATGAAACACTTGAGCAGCAAAACGATCAGATTAAATTTTTGCGCGAAAAATGTGAATTATTAGCACAAAATTTGCTTCAAGAGCAAAATAATTACAGAATGCTTCAGCAAGAAAAGAATGACGCTATTGAAATGAATAATACATTAAATAAGGATATCGAGCGTCTTCGACAACATTTGCTGGAAGTCGCAGATGCATATACTTTCGAGCAAGTGAGTCTTCAAAAGCAAGTCGAAGAGTATAAAGCAAAACTAATAGCTGTTGAAGCGGATGCTAAACAGTCAGCAACAGCATACACGTCAGCTAATATTCGTGCAAATCAGCAAGCGGAAACGTTGCAAGCTCAGTACAACTTGTTGCTTCAACAACGTGACGATTTGTTAGCTAAAATTAGTGCGGCTGAGGATAATGATAATAAAAATAAAGCAGCACTAACCAACCTTCAAATTGCTCTTGAAATCTTCCAACGAGGTAATTTATGCTCTTTTTTTGTCTGCCTACTTACTTGCATAACTGAATTATTCATTAAATGAATGCTGAGCCTCATATTGTATCTTAAAATTTGAATTTCTATAGATAAGGAGAGCGATATTGAGCTAAAAACAGCTGCACTGCAGAAGGAACTTGACAATGAGCGTTTAATTCAGGTGAGGCTTAGTGGCGAGATAAATCAACTTCAAACGCAGCTACAGGAAGCGAAGAACGGTTTAATGGCGGCTGCAAGACTAAACGATCAGCTGGAGCTAAATCAATTGACAATAGACAAATTAAATAATGAAAGTAAGTTCTTTTACCTTTCTTCTCACTAAAAGACGGCTCATTTTTAAGTTGTATGTGCCATACTTTATCTTTTACTTACTTCCTGTTAAACAAATTTCTCTTACTTCTTTCATCATTCATTCATTCATACATTTGTCTTACTTACAACAAAATAAATGAAGTGATAACACATTCTTCACGCATCGTCGTTCTATTTGTAACGAAAATATGAATTTACAAAAACCCGCAGGTTCATATTCAAATGACACCATTCTCTTTTTTTTATGAAGGAACAAACACAAGCATATGCGAGGGAGCAAGCGAACATAAAAAATGAAATGCATGTATTGTGAGGGATATTATTGTTGATGTAGAAGAAGATTTTGTTTAAACAATTAAACACCTTTACTTGCTCATATATCATATAGGTATACGACCGTGTGTAAACATTTCATATATACGATAACACTTTTTTTTTCACGAGAACGAACAAGAGATAACGTTAGCGAATTTCTACGATGACTCATTAAATTTTTTATTCGTTGAAAAATAACTATTAGAAAATATATTATACGCATTCTAAAAAACCATATTTAATTTAAAATATCTTTTTTCTTATTTATCATGCAATGTTTCTTCTTCAGTCCTAAACAAATAAAGAACATTTACTCATTTCATTCTTCGTCATATTCACATTCCTGCAATATATTGCTCTCAAACTACAACAAAGTGATCTCTTCTTCTCCTTCGCATACTCACTAACTAATTCTGTGTGGTTTTTTAGTTCATACTATTCATAACTTGAGTCAGTTATCGTCTTTAAACATAATTTCATTGTAGAGCACGTACAAGTGGTTTTATTTTTGTATTAATTCGTGAATGATGAAGCGAAATTGAAAAATTTGTTCTTTTCGGCAAGCAAGTTACATTAAAATTTCATTTGTGTTAAAAGTAACCAAAAAAGCTGGATAATTGAAAGTGAATTAAAAAAGCGAAGCACAAAAAATTGTACTCATACTTTTTACGGGGGAAAATTTGCATTATCGTCACATTTTTCTTTATTGAAGTGCACCATGGGGATAAATCATTGTTATGCGTCCGAAAATGAAATATCAGCTGGTAATTCTGGGTAATTTGAGTAATAAAAGTCCCAGGATTTCAACTGGTATTCATTTTCTGATCGCACTATCATTCTCACCTCCACAAAAAAAAATTCTCTACCACCTACACCACACTTAAAATTTTTCGATTGAAAAGGATGAAAATTGCTGACTTAAGTGAAGGCATCAAAATTTTCTAAACATTTATTAATATTATTAATTTAATTTATTGGTTATGGTATAAGCTATTAAGATTTAGATTTTATTTACACATATTCAGCTTAATTGACTGATGGCAACATTTTATTAACTAATTTATCAGTCTATTAAGTGAAGTATTGCACCTCAAATAATTTTGTAATATTGCTTTAATCGTTGTAACATAAGTATAAGTCTATTGTTTTTCACTATCGTGTAAATGCATGCTAACCACAATAATAACTTTTTAGCTTGCAATTTTGTTTTATGACACATGATTCTGCATAATTTGTTTTCTTAATTATTTTTTTTACTATTCTTTATGTATCAGCCTTTATTATCAAGCTCGCCGCAAAAAAAACTTATTATTACTATTGACGTGTTCATGGGGAAATCTCAAATTGTAACTGTGGGATTTTTAATTCATAATTGCGTAAATTTCGAATTGTGAAAAACATGAAGGCCCACGGTGCAAATTGAGGTTGCCTTATGCATGTTAGATCGTCCTTGATGTTGTAATTTTTGATTTGCCTGATATTTATTTATAATTATTTATTTTTTCGTGTGCAACATTATCTCTTTAGAATTTTATTCTTTTTTCACAGTCGAGAGAAACGAAGGGAAAATCTTGAAATCACGAGAGTAGTCTACAAGTGTTTAAATGAGATTTTCATATTGAGTATTTCACAGGTACTGGCTTCATAAAATATAATACGCCAGTGCTTCAGATTTACTCGATTTGAGATTCCTCTTAATCAACATGTTTTGTTTTTTAATTTATTCCTTTTTATGATTATTTGATTAATTTTTTAAAAAATCTAGAAAAAAGTAAATTTGTTAATGTAAAAATTGTAATGTTCTCATTTCAGTTGCATCATATCAGGCCACAATTCAATCAATGAAAAAGCAAATTGAATCAAACAATGCGACCTCCACTGCAACTGCCGATATTGATCTAGTAAAAAATTTAATTGTCGGTTATTTTTCGGCCCCAAATGCAAATGCGAAAAATCAAATTCTCAAGCTTATTTCCAATGTACTAAATCTTAGCGAAAATGAATGCGTGAGAATTGGTTTGAAGAGTGATGGAAGCAGTGGTGGTGGTTGGTTTTCTGCAAGAACAACAAGTGACAACCTCAATAACAATGTAAGCTTAACGGAGGCATTTGTATCATTTTTAGAAAAGGAATCACAGCCGCGAGCGTCTGCTGCTAATTTATTAACAATTCATGAAAAAGAAACATCAACAGCAGTAAGAAAAACTTCTACCAGTAATGTAGTGAGAGAAATTGAAGAAGATGATAAAGT
This sequence comes from Polypedilum pembai, assembly GCA_014622435.1. Classification (NCBI taxonomy): domain Eukaryota; kingdom Metazoa; phylum Arthropoda; class Insecta; order Diptera; family Chironomidae; genus Polypedilum; species Polypedilum pembai. The sequence continues at coordinate 25,328 of JACWBX010003024.1, forward strand.
AAATGTTGCTGCAAATGCTGATACTTCTTCTTCTCCTCCCATTCCCATTGTATTAGGCGAAAACACTTTATTAACCTCATATAATAATCGTAATAGTTCATCAATCCTCAAGGATATTCTTCACGATTCATGATTATCATTCTAATAAATTTATTTTTTTGTAAAGTTTCCTTATCTTTCTTTCATCCCTCTTTCATTATATAAAAATTTTATGATAAGCTAATCTAAATAGCAATGCAAGATGTAAGTGAAATAAATAAAATTTGCATTTAAAAATTATTGAAAGACTAAAAAAATTTGCATATTTTTATTAATTAATTTAAACTATCATGTATTACTATGATGTATGCGAATTGAGATTTTTTAAATATGATACAATATTTTGTCATCTTTTGAAGAAATAACATAAAATAAATTATTTTGTGCCAAGCCTCATAAGAAAGAGGCTTTTATCCTTCAATCAATGTAGAAAAATTCTCTTACAATTTTATTAAAGAATTTATCTTAATATAAATTCAATGATATTAGATACGATGTTATTGCTGAATGATAGTAAATAAAAACAGAATTACGATTTTTTAAAAATTATGTAATTTTATTTGGAAGCATTTAGTTTTAAAATTGTTATAATATTTCAGAAGTGATCCATGAGTTTGAAATCCAAATACCAATCTTTGATGAATCTCTTTTTCATGACCAACTCAATTTCACCAGATGAAAATTTATAAGTATTTAAAATTGGAAATTTCTCAGAGAAAATTTCTTTTAGAACTTTGTATGGAAAGCAATTCTTAATTCCTACAAGTCGAAAATGCTTAAGGTTTTTTCCTAATTCAAAAATCATCTCAACAGTGTCTCCATCAAATTGTTTATCATCTGTTTCTAAACTAAAATGACTCAACTTTATGTGTGACATCAAAATATTACGGAGCTCTTCATTTGAAAATTTAACAATTTTCGACAACATTAGTCTTTCAATATTAGGACAATGATTGACAAGTTTCAACAAATTTCTTCCATTTTCTTCTTCATTAACATTCACATTAGTTACAATTAATTGTTTTATGTTAGGAAATTTCGTTGTATCATCTGTAATGTTGAGGACATCGTCAGGAGCACCGAATACTGCATAGAAGTCTAAAAGAATCGTCTCTAGATTTGGTAAATTTTGAATTATTGTTAAAATGATATTTATTGAACGATTGATGAGTTCAATGTGTTTTAAATGATGAAAATTATTGGCGAATTGCAATACTACTTCAGGACTAATTTTTCTTTCATTTAATAGCAACGTCAATTTCTCTAACTGAATGCCTCGCATCATACTAAGCTCTTGAAGATAGCCCATATCATGTGAAGAATGACTATCTAATCTCAATTCCTTTAATGTCATCAGATTTTGTAAATGCTTGAATGTTTTGCATGATATCAGATCAATAAGAGTCTTTAAAACGCGTAAATTTTTGAGTTTGCAAACTTCCAAAAATGTTTCTTCATTAACCCATGCTATTGCAAAATCAATATATTGAAGATTCGGCTGTTGCTCTATCATTATTTTGTAATCAATATTTGAACTTATTTTTATATGCTCAAGTTGTAGATGCGCGAAATTTATCTTGTCGTTTTCATAAAGTTCTAGTTTTACTATTTTTGACTGTCGATTAAAAAATTCTTGAAAGTTTCTTTCGTCATATGGCTCAAAAGTGAAAACTAGATCATGAATGACATTTGAGGGGATTTTATTAAAAATTGAAGCAGAATTTATCATACAATAATCAAGCACAAGTTTCTTCATTTTATAAAGATTTAGCTCTTTCTCTTTATATATTTCATCATTTTGTGCTATAACAATATTACGAAGTGTGCAATCATTTATGTTTGGAATATGTGAAAAAATATTGTATAATTGTGCTTCACTCATCTCTACAGGTTTGCTTTGAATTGAGCTCCATATTTTAAATATTTCTAAATGATCACCATATTTTTCTAGAATGCTTATTATCTTTTCATATGTTGAATTTTCTAGTACAGCAGAGTACTTCAAATTTATTGTTAATTCATTAAATTGTCGTGAAGAGTTAATGATTGATTGGAAAATTTCGTCATCATCTATTTCTGCACAAGTAAGATTCACGGGAGTCGTATTTCTAGTTGAGTAACATACAAGCTGATAAAATCTCTTACAACTTAATGCAAGATTACTACTATTGATCAGGTATTCTTTTATTAATTTTATCAGGACTTCATCTGGTAAACAAAATATTTCAGCAATTTCATCGTTCATCTAAAATACTTTTATCAAACTTTTTTACTAGTTTACAGATTTTTACCTTTACTGTTTTTATATATATATAAAATTTAATTATTTATTATTTCAAAGATAATAATGTACATAGATGTTGTTGATATATTTTATCTAAACAGAAAACAATCTAGAATACGTCACTATGTTGAGTAATGATTTTAAATTTTCTGTTCGTTACGATAATTTCAATTTACCTTAAAAAAATGTCGACTGTTGAATATTTGAATAAAAAATTATCAAATCTTCATAACTTAATTCAATATCAAATAAAAATATCGAAGAAATAAAATCAATAAATTTTAATCATCCAAAAATTGAATGCTGAGCACTGAAGCACCGAAACATTCCATACTGAGCACAAAACATCCAAAAAATTTAGTGTAGTAGCACTTAAACACTAAAATTTTACAAACCGAACTCTGTACTATTAAAACATTTAATGTTGAGCATTGAGATAATAAAATTAAATGAGAACCTGATCGCTAAAACATTAAATGCTCAGCTCTGAAATTTCAAATTATTGACTGAGCATCGAAGCAGTAAAGAAATTTTACTGTAAATTAAATTAGAACAAAAATTCACAATATTTTTATCAAAGAAATCGAGAAATATATCCTGAAATTTAAAAACAGAAAGTACACACAATCTTTTGTTTAACTTAAAATGAAAATGATCATCTTTCAATATATTTATTTTGGAATTTTTCGGTTAAAGATTTTATTTCTGAGTTCTTAAAATTGAATACAAATATAAAACCAAAAATCCCTCCAGTTCATTCACTTATCGCTTAGTATGGTTTTTTTCTGAATGAGCATCCTAAAAATTAAAAAAATGTAAAAATATTGCTTTCACAAAATTTTTTGACTTACCCTCTGTCAGCTTGGCTCTACCACCAGTTGGCTGGCATAAGATTGTTGAACAGCCAGTACAGACAACTACTCCTTGAGCGTGACTGAAAACTGTAGTGATCTTGTAGCAGCCAGGACATTTGACGTCCATAAAATAGCTGTTTGGGTGCTGTACTAATCGTTTTAGCTTATGCTTACGCTTCTCTTCAGCTGGAAGCGGATGTAACAAATCTTTCGCTAACTAAAATGACAAAAAAAATAAAATCCATTAGTTTCGTTTAGGTAATTTAATGATTTTGTAAAGACTAAATAATTTCACAATTTTGTGAATAGTCCACAATAACCTAACCACAAAAGTTTCATCAAAGTGCTAATTTTTACAAAATTTAGTTTAAGCTAGCTTTCAAGTTCTATGAATGATGTTTCAATTATATCTATTATAATCTTTTAAAATTTCGTCATGAGATCATTTCTTAAATTAGTTTAGGTTATAAACAATGGACCCCAAATTTTGTTCGTATGAATTTTTTGTGTTTACAAATTTTGCGAAATTTTTGACTTTATCACTGTACTTTTGGCAATACTCCATTTTCATAAGATGATACACATTTCATAGAACTTTTTTCACTTAAATTTTGTCACTTTTGATGATTGTGGATAGACGAAAAATTTAATTTACACACCGGCATGATGTTTCTTCAAAAATCACTTGCGAGAAAAAGAAAGATGAACGTTTTCATTGGCTGAACTTCAGCTGAACTTCAAAATTTTGCGCCCTCTACATTTTCACGTTCTTTTTGTTTCGTTGCTTGCTAAAGTGAACACGAGGCTCTTAATTTTTTTTGAAAAAAATTAATTAAATCGATCCAAAATGTCTGATACTGAGTAAGTAACAATTAACAACTACTCAATGCATATGAATAATATGGAATTCATAAAAATTTCACAATAATTTATTCATTTTTTCCACTTGGAAATTTTTAGAGAAACCGCAGCTCCAGTTGCTGTCTCATTGGATGGCGCAATGGACTTAAACACTGCTCTTCAAGAAGTTTTGAAGCAATCACTTGTTAGTGATGGACTTGTTCATGGTATTCATCAGGCATGCAAAGTTTTAGACAAGTGAGTTACTGATTTTTGAAAAAGGATCAGAAGAGACCTTTGATTTTTACAAGTCATGAGCAGCTAGAATGAATTTCTAGCTCTGCTCATGATTTTGTAATGATTAAACAGAAGTCAAGGACACTTTTCCTTTTTCTAGACGCCAAGCCGTATTGTGTATTCTCTCTGAGAGCTGTGATGAGCCTCAATACAAACAGCTCATTACTGCCTTGTGTAATGAGCATCAAATCCCGTTGATCCGCGTCGATAGCAGCAAGAAGTTGGGCGAATGGTCAGGACTTTGCAAGATCGACAAAGAGGGTAAACCAAGAAAGATTTGCGGATGTTCATGTGTCGTTATCAAAAACTTTGGCCAAGAAACACCAGCATTGGATATTGTCAAACAACACTTACGTTCATCAGCTTAAATACATTCGTACTTGTGTACATTCTCAAATTGTATTTAATAAAGTGAATCATAATAAAAATGATTAACTAACATCAAAATATTAAATTTTAATCTTTTATTTGACCATCAACCTGTAACGTTCGTAAAAATATTTAAAATTCGATTTTCTAATTACAGCTTGCCTAAAGAAAGCTCTGAATTGAGAAGTAAACAAAAATTCATTATAACGAAGTGAAAATTTAAAAATTTCAGAATTGATGTGCAATTAGTGATTATTTAAATATGATTAGTTTGAGAAAATAATGTTTAACATGACTAGTAACATCTCATATCATTCGATGAAGGGAACTAACTTAAAGAATAGATGTATTCGTCTCACTTTCGTTGTGTTTTTGACATTTTTATTTTTCTATTTTCTTATTCATCATTTTCTCTCTGATGTAAGTTTTATTTATATTTAATTTGAATTAAAATTCACTAGTTAATTGTTTAATTTTTAATTTTATATTTCAGGCTGAATCGACTATACAAAATGTAGATTATTATAAATCGCGGTATCGATTAGAAAGTATAGAAAATTATGAAGACTTTAGTGCGTTAAAGGCAACTGACTTAAAACAGCGAATAGCTGAAATGCTTAAAATCAAAAGTACAGTGTCAGCAGAACTACGAGAGCTAGAAGCGAAACGACAGAAATTGCAACTTGATATTTCAGGATATAATGCAAAAATTGATGAGCTCAAACAAGAACTCTCTAGACAGCAAACTGAGCTAAATAGACTAAAAATATCTGTAGAGCAAGCACAAGTAGCACAGAGGGAAGCTGTGCTAAGAAATACACCTGAATTGGCACTTCCTAGAGCATTATACTCAAATGTTTTACCAAAAAATTATAAGCCTCTGCTTGCAAGCGAGTATTTAAAGTGCAAAATGTCAAACTGCTTTGATCATAGTCGTTGCTCGATCACATCTAGTTTTCCAATTTATCTTTATGATCCAGATGCTGTTTCGGTGACTAATCAAGGATATGAAATTGATGGATTTCTCAAAACAACAATTAAACAAACTTTTGGTTATAATGCTCATCTTACGAGAGATCCCAAAATAGCATGCATTTTCCTAATACTCGTTGGAGAAGCGCTTTCTGAGCAAGAAACTCTTCGAAATAATCGTTATGCTAATACAGTAGATATGAAAGCACCTCTCTTAAGCGAAATTCTTAATATAACCGCTTTATATAGACTGAAATATTGGGGATCTGATGGACGTAATCATGTTTTGTTAAATCTTGCGAGACGTGATCTAAGTACTGGATCGAGGAATGTATTTGCAAATGTTAACACGGGTCGTGCAATGTTAGTGCAATCAACTTTTAATGAAAATCAATTTAGAAATGGATTTGATTTGATTGTGCCACCAATACTCGGTTCACCAGGCGGGGATGTGTGGCAAGAGTGTTCTCAAATGCTGCCAGCTAGAAGAAAATATCTTCTCAGTTTTCAAGGTGAAATGACTGCAATTAATAAATCAAATTCACAAACATCAGATGAACAACAGCTCGATGATTTTATTATTGAACATCTAAAAGAGATTTCCAATGGCATGCATTCTGATAAATTTTATCTTCAATTTGAATGCATTCCGGCAACTGAGCAAACTAATTTAGCGGCAATAGAAGACTGGTATTTATGTGGTACAGACAATTCACGTCGAACCATTTTAAGAGAATCAACATTCGCATTGATATTGGTGCCTGAAAGAAGTATTATTAGTTCGACGTTACTTCAAGCTCGCATTTACGAGTCTTTACGAGCTGGTGCAATACCTATCATACTTGGTGGTGATCAAATTGAATTGCCATTCTCTGAAATGATTGAATGGCGAAGAGCAGTGATGTTTTTACCTAAAGCACGAGTCACTGAGCTTCATTTTCTTCTTCGTTCAGTACCTGATAGTGATTTGCTTTTTATGCGAAGACAAGGTAGATTAATTTGGGAACGTTATTTGAGCTCAGTGCAGGTTACAATAGACACAATTGTTGCAAACATAAGAGATCGATTAGGAATTCCGCCCAAACCAATATCGGCTGTTAAAGCTGTTAGTGTATTTAATTCAACATTCATTCCATTGAAGTCTGATCCACCAATAATGGATATTGAACCTGAAGAAAGTTTAGGACCAATTGAGCCGCCTTATCCTTCTCCTCAATTTCGCAGAAATTATACAGTTTTTCTCACTCAGCGACGCGAAATATGGAATGATTGGGCCGATCCTTTCAATCTTTATCCGCATCTCCCTTTCGATCCTGTTTTGCCAAGTGATGCTAAATTTATTGGTTCAAATTTGGGTTTTCGACCGATAGGCAAAGGAGTTGGAGGAACTGGAAAAGAATTCGGTGAAGCACTTGGTGGAAATCATCCGCGAGAGCAGTTTACAATAGTTATTTTGACTTATGAACGAGAACAAGTATTAATGGACTCATTAAGTCGTCTTTATGGTCTACCTTATCTTCATAAAGTGATTGTTGTATGGAATTCGCCTAAACCACCTTTAGAGGATTTACGCTGGCCTGAAATAGGTGTACAAGTAGAGGTTGTTAAAGCAGCAAGAAATTCACTCAATAACAGATTTTTACCTTATGATGCAATCGAAACTGAAGCTGTTTTATCAGTGGATGATGATGCTCATCTTAGGCATGATGAAATTTTATTTGGTTTTCGTGTTTGGCGTGAACATCGTGATCAGATTGGTAATTTCAATGACATTGTTTGTAAATGGTCAGAATAAAATTATGTATATTTTTAGTTGGTTTTCCTGGACGTTACCATGCATGGGATATTAATGGTGCATGGAATTATAACTCTAATTATAGTTGTGAATTGAGTATGGTGTTAACAGGTAAAAGAAATTAAAGTTTTTTTTATGAAGTTAATTTTGATTTTATTACTAGGTGCTGCATTCTTTCATAAATACTATACGTATCTCTACACTTATTGGTTGCCACAAGCAATTCGAGATAAAGTTGATGAATATATGAATTGTGAAGACATTGCTATGAACTTTTTAGTGTCACACATTACTCGTCAGCCTCCAAAAAAAGTTACATCTCGATGGACTTTTCGGTAGTCTAATATAATTACTTCATATTCAAAATTTATTTAAACCATTTTTATATCAATTAGGTGTCCTGTTTGTCCTGTTTCACTTTCGGAAGATGACACTCATTTTCAAGAGAGACACAAGTGCATAAATTTCTTTTCTAAAGTATGTAAATTGATTTAAGATTATTAGAATTGAGTCTATTTTTATTTTTTGCAGGTTTTCGGTTATACTCCACTACTTAATACACAATATCGAGCAGACTCGATTTTGTTCAAAACTCGAATTCCTCATGATAAGCAAAAATGTTTTAAGTTTATATAAAGACTTAATCACAACGAGATTACCAAAGTAAACAATTAGGATTTCATTTATTTCTGCTACAGCTGATAGCCGTGCCATTTTTTCTCAAAGTTTTTATTGAAGTCCATCATTTTTTTGTATACACAGCAGTCTATTAATTTGTGTAATATTTAAGTTACTAAATTGTAATCAAATAGTGATTATGACAAAATAAGTAAAGTGAAATATATAATGAAATTGACTTAAAAAGCCACTTGGTTTTATAAAAATTTTTGTCTTTGTTACAGGAAAAAATCATTTAAAATTTTTATTTAAAAAGGAATCAGAAATTAAATTCATGAACAATAATTAGATAGGCAATATTTTTCCGTTATACACGTTTCAATATAAAGAAATGTTATAAAATTCTAGTCCAATAAATTGGTGTCTGGAACGAAAGTGAAAAATGTGTGAGCAGAGAGAAGTATTTTTGCGCAAGCTCTACAACTCATCACTTAATTCGGTGACGTAAAATATACTTTGTGTTCATACGCAAGTGACAGTATTGAATGAATAAAGAGCACCCTTCCATTTCTCAACTACCAGCAAGCACAATACGCATACCATGAAAGTTTCACGAATAAAAGCTGGAAAATCGGAGAGAGAGAGAAAGAAAGTAAGAGAGCTGAAAAAGGCGAGAAAATGAGGTAGCAAATAACCATCGGACATAAAGCTCGGATAGAACAGCAAAATATCAGTGAAATTTTTTTTCGAAATAAAAAACATATTTTTAGTTTCACATCAACCAAAAATTTATTAGACAATTTAAATAAAGAGTTCATTGATTCCCTTTTTATTAGAAAGTGTTGAATTATTTGCAATTTTCCTTCCGATAAAGATAAAAATAAAAAGTAAAAAAATTTCAAAGAAAAAAAAACAGCTAAAGTGAAAAAGAGTATTAAAGTGCACATAAACTATAATATAAATGGATAATTTCGATAAAAGGAAAACAAAAAGTTTCAATTGTAAAATGAAATACTGTAAAACATTAAGAAAATAAGAAAAAATTGTGATTGTAAAAATTTTCTTTTGGATAATTGCAAAAAAGTGATTTGTATATAAAATGTTAATAATTTACGACTACAGAAATTATGTTTTATGCTCGAAATTAATTAAATGAAACGAAAAATATGTTGATAGATACAGAAAAAAAGTTACAAAGAAAATCTGCTGTTAAAATGTGTGAGTGCGTGTATAAATGAGTATGTGATGTGATAGCGGAAAATTAGCAAGGAAAAGAAGAAAATTCTCATGATAAATTTTGAAACAAGGAAAAAAAAGTTTATCATTCACCAGACCAAAATGAATTATGAGTGTCAATGAATTTGTATCGAATAGATTTCATTGAAAGCAAATCATATTGAAATGTTGCGAACATATCATCAAACTTCTCAATGAAAAGTGTGATTAAGAAGAAAGAGATACATCTCGAGACACAAATACATAAGCACGATAGATAAAAAGGGTCGCCATTTTCATTTTTATACCACCGAAAAAAAATATTTTTTCTCTTCTCTCATTCTCTTGCTCGCTCACTTTTGCTACATTCAATTTGATATCCGAGCCATGAAATTTTTACTGCAATGAACTCACTGGTGTTTAGAGAGTAAAGGAGAGGTCAGGAAATGAATGAAATTATGTGCAAATATATGAAGTGGCATAAATAAATGATGAAGAAATTATGTTGAATTTTTTTTCTTCGGCACAGTTCTCTCAATGTGTGTGCAATTTTCCACATAATGATCCCCGCAAAAATAAATTTAAAAAAAAATTCATTCAATTCTTTTTGTCTATGAACCTCATTGCAAATTGCATTTTCCATATAAAAAATAAATTGCGATGATTTACAATGAGGGAAATTGAAGACAACCTCCTCTTTCGGCACTTGTAATTTTGCCAAAAAAAAAAATAATTTCATTCTTTTCCTTTGAAATTGAATACAGATCCGAGCCAGTCGCACATACATTTTCATTGTCTCGGGTAGAAAAAAAATGTGATAGAAAAGCTTTCAATAAAAAGCTCAACGGCCTTTCATCCTTTCCTCATAATCTTTTCTTTTTTCATTGCATACAGAAAATAGACATAATTAATGAATGAAATAAAAGTCGGTGCCAAACACACACACAGATAGTTTTCCAGAAAGAAAAATATATCGAAGAAAGAGAAGAAATCTGAAAAATTTCCAACAGAATTCATGGAAAAGTGGGTGACTTCCCAACAACATTCTTCTCTCTTTCTCTCACTTCTCTTCTGTCCTCTCCATCATCATCATAATCTTTAGTGCATAACCCCGAAAGATTTGACATAACATAACATGATTTATTTCTGGACATTCCTCTCGTTCTTCTTTTCTTTGCCAAACAGAAACAATAAGAAAATAAAGCAAACACTCTGTCTCATAATCACAACTCTTCTCTTTCTCTCTTTTCCTTCCAATTCGAAAAAAAGTGACACATAAAAGTGAAAAAGAAGAAACTTTTCTTTATCCGCGCTTAGTCCAACATGACATGCGCTATATAGCTTTTCCTTATGAGAAAAAAAGAGGAAAGATTCTCAAGAATATGTGTGCATAAACTTTTTTGATTTCTTCCTTTCACACATTCATGTCTCGAAGAGCATGAGAAATTTTTTTCATCTATTGTAACTGAGTATCGAAGGAGAGAAAACGAAGAAAATTGCAAGATAAAGAAAAAGAATTTTTATGATTTGTTATTATCGCTAGTGAGTTTTTGTGACTTCTTTTTTGTTCGAATTTAAAGAAATAAGTAAAATTTTTTAAGTGAAAAGAATGTCTAAATTATAAGAGGTTCAAAGTAAATTCAATTGAATTTTATTAGTTGATTGAACAATTGAAAAGTTTTTGTTTCTAGTTTCGCATTCAAAAACTTTTCTTTTCATTATTTCTTGTCAAATTTTCAAAAGAACTTATTTAATCAATTATTAATTTTAAAAACTATAAAAACATTTCTTTAAATCGTGTCAAATAACAATATTAATTTAGTAAAATCCTAACAAACTTGAAGATGGAAAAATTCAAAAATTTTAAATCTTGAGAAGAATGTGATGAAAATAAATATATTAATTATTTAGTTGTTAATCTACCGGTCCGTAGACAGTAGCCAAAATCTACTGTAGAAAGTAGCCAAAAGCTGCAAAGTAGATGCTATTTTTACAACTCTGTTTAGAAAGAATACTCATGCAGTGCAGTTAATAAATTTAAATCATATTGAAAATTCTCTAAAAACCTACAATAAATCATGATTCAAACTATAATAGACTGTGTAATAAAGATATAAATCTATTGTTGAATAATATAATGAACAACTGCAGTAAATATAAGCTCAAGATGAAATCTATCCGAAAGCAGTTTCATTTTCACTAAAATTCATTTCGGTCCAACAGCAAAATAATATTAAATTAAATTCTCATTACAGCGCGTGAAGCAAAAAAATAAATTTAAAAGAAAAATGAAAGCTTTTGCAGTAAAAATTTTGTGATAAGAAATTTTATGTGTTTTGCTGAGTTTTTTTTCCATAACTCACACATACATGTACATGTACATACCAATCAACATGAAGTGAAGAAAAATTCTGTTCACCCGAAAAATAAGAGAGCAACAAAACGAGGAAAGAATGTTGCTAAAGCATAATTTATTGACAACATTCGTAATGTGCATTCAACATCATAAACGAAAAAAATGCAAAAAGATGAAATCTGAAAATAAGTGTACATGCATATAAATAATGAGAAAGTAAATATTAGCAGTGAGAATGTGGAAAAATACCGATTTATGATGCAGGCAGTTGCATGCAATTAGTTCTAAGAGACAACATAAAAAAACTTGTATAGCGACAAACTGAATAAGAAGAAAAAAGAATTGACAAAATTTTAATTGAATTTGCTTGTTGTGAAAGTTATCAGCAAGCAAGCATACACAAACATTTAGAAAATTTATAGTAGAGCAAAGAGCTCATAAAGTAAAGACAAGTGACAAAAAATTGTCGACTTTTATGTTATGATTTCTCCTTAGTTTCACCGTTACATCCTTAATTACGTATTCAATTCTGTTCATGATGCTATTAAAGTGATTTTGTTATTTATCTAAATCATTTAAATCAACTTTTAAAAGATACAAAAGACATTAAATATAAAAGCAAAGTATTGTCGATAAAAATTGAAGAAACGAAAAGAAAAATAAAGAAAGATTTGTGCTCTTTTTGTGGTTAACTAAATCATGGCTGATATGCCTGATTTATCACATCTAACACCTGAAGAACGTGCGATCATCGAAAATGTAATGCTTAGACAGAAACAAGAGGAGGAAACTGAAAAAGAATTAATGAAGTGAGTAAAAATATTTTTTCTTTCTTAGTTGCAAAAGTATTTAGCTTAAGCTCACATTATGACACACAAAAGTTACTTTTTGTTTATTGAGAAGTTTTAAATAGAATAGTCTTTGATTTTATAGTAAACATTTAAGAAACAAATTAAATTAACACATCATGTATGCAGAAATTTTTTACAAAAATTAATTTAACATAACATTATATAACAAAGAACTCAAGAGTAATAGAAAAACTGCACAAAGCTTCTTTTCATATATTGCAAAATTTTTCATTAATCACAACACAGCAAAAAAAAGTTTTTCTTTCCAAGAAACAGAATGAATTTGTTCAGAAATTCATTTTTAGTTTTGCAAAGTCATTCATGAGACTCGCCATATATATGATTCACAAACGTCTTATCTTACACCTCCACATAATGAGCTTTTATTCAAATTGATGAATGAATCAATGCATGAATTTTACGCCATTCTATGACTCATATAAGAATGAGTGAGACTTTTTAGCGCATTTTTGGAAAAAAAAATGCAGCTTATTTATACATTCACTTTGGCTGGCTGGCTGGCTCACCTACACTAAATTCACATGAGCAGCTTTT
>JACWBX010003024.1:38392-55621 GCA_014622435.1 Polypedilum pembai
TGCAGATAAGAAGAAGAAGTATGCGCATAATTTTCTTCTTCTTATTCATTTTTGTATGGAAAAATCAATAAGAAGAAGAAAATTATGCGCATACTTCTTCTTCTTATCTGCATAATTCCGAACCCTATAAAAAACACTGATCTGGGCGCCAAAAATGCGCTAAAGTACATCAATCCGCAATTGAGTACTTTCACCAATTTTTTTCATATTGTACATCAATATTGTCACAACATTTTGTCATTTAATGTAAAAAATTAATTCAATCACCTACACTAAATTCACATGAGCAGCTTTTCCTCTCTTTATTTCTTTTTTTAATGAAAAAATATTTGATGTACACCTTTTTTACTCAACTTTCTTGCTCTTCTTCTTTTCTCTTTTTAAATGCAAAAAAACTATGTGTCATTTTAGACGTAAACAAGTCGAAGTAGAAAGTTTAGAGCAGAGCATAAGACAACGTTCCGAGCAACAAAAAAAGGCTGGTGTTGAATTAGATGCAACTTGTCAAATATGTCTAAAGACCCGTTTTGCTGATGGTATTGGACATGTTTGTCATTATTGTAACATTAGGTGTTGCGCTAGATGTGGTGGAAAAGTAACGTTACGTAGTACTAAGGTAAAATTATTTTGTGTGTTATTTTTGAAAAATTAGTAAAAGTAAGCTCAATATGTAGAAAACTGTCAAAGATTTAATTTTCTAATTAAGCTAATTTCATTCATTTCCTTGTATATCAAACTGTCATTGTCTTTTAAAGCAGCTATATTTCCGTCAAACTGCCAAAATTATTTAATTGAAACTTTCAAAATAAAACTTCAAGTTTTAGGAAATGCAAAACGTCAAAAGCTTTCTTTTTTAAAAGCTAATCAAATTAAAAGAAAATTTTTTATTTACTCTATGACTTCTACTAATGAGCTTACAATCAATATATATATATCAAGGTTAGAACATTAACTGATAAAATTGCTTAAAAGAATTTTTTAAAATATTAGATTTTTGCCATTTGAAGGTAAATATTTAATTTTAAATTATTAAAAAAATGTCTTAGCATTGATATATAAATAGTAATGAGATGATGATGACCCCAATTAGTGTATTTTCTAACCTAGACTAACATTGATATATGAAAATTTATAGTCCGTATCAATTTTATTGCATGTTTGAATTTAGATGAATGAAAAAGGAAGAAAAAAAAATTCTTTCATTCATGACTTTCTCATTCCTTCTTCGATCTTTTTCTCTTCTTAATATTAATTCAGCAATGGAAGAGAGCGAAGGATGAAAAATTGATTACATTTCTCTTTGAAGAACAAGAAATGCCTAGAAGGGAAAGCGCATAGATTTTTCTTCCGATTATTGAATGAAAATAAGATCCACAAAGTGACTGGCGACAAATGAGTGACGTCACAACAACAGCAGTAGTATAATTTTCTAATGATACTCGATGCAAGCACAATGGATTTTTCCATTTTTCTTTTTGCTCCTGATGGTTTTTCAATTTCATTCAACTTCTGCTACCGCTTCCTCGCACTCGCTGGCATTAAGCCAAATAAATCGAAAAAAAGAGTAAAAATCATCGTTCGCTAGTTGCGAGCATAGCATTTCAATAGTAACTTCCTTCAAATAACATTCCATGCTGTGCGCGTCCTTGAGTCAATCGCATTACTTTCCTCTTATCACATCTCTTTTCTCCTCTACTACTGCTGCTGTCAATGTCGATATGTATCAGTCGCACATTCTTGTGGTATTCTCTTTCTGACGTCATGCCGCATTCATGTGTGTGTGAGAGAGAGAGAGAGAGAGAGAAAGAAAGAAAGAACGTGTGTGAGAAAGAATCCATGGTACATTTTATTATTAGAGTAATCTTCTCAATGACTCCATTGCAGTGATATTGGTGATACACATACTTACTTTTATGTCTGAAGTACTTCATTTTACGCATTGTCCCATACCGAAAATAATCATTGATGATAATAATAATAAAAATTCAATAAAAGAAACAAGTGCTTGCTGCTGCTGCTATGTGCGAAAAATGCGACAGACACTAAAGCAGCACGTTTGTGTGGTTAGGCAGTCATTACTTGTGTTATAGCGATATTTAAGATTTAGGTCACACTATCTTACAACATTTATCTCGTATCTTCGACTCGAACTCTTCTGCGATTTATGGAAATTATTCTGTGCAGAGAAAAAGATGAATGAGTGATAAGAAATATAATTCAATTTTAACGACTTTTATATATTTGAATTTAAAAATATCGTTATAAAAATAATGTTATTTTGAAAGATTAGAATACACGTGAATGAAAGAATTATGAAAAATGTTGTCTTGATAGTTATCGCATTTTTATTCGCGTGACAATGACTAAACAAAAATAATATTTTTTGTTCATCAGGTAATTTGGGTATGCATATTGTGTCGAAAAAAGCAAGAATTGCTATCGAAAACTGGACAATGGATTAACAAAAGTACAAGTCCGGAGGGTTTCATTAGACACGGTGGTAGCGATACTAGAGTAAGTATTTTCTTACATACATAGATACAAAGAAGAAATAGAAAAAAATTTGTTGCCAAGTTGCTAATTCACTCTTCTTGGTTTTTTGGCAAATAGACAACATTACTGAATCCGCATGATACATCCGATAAACGACCAAAATTAGAGCGAGCTCGAAGTGCCGCTGAAAAAGAAAATCAGCCATTACAACGAACTGGTAGTTTACTGCGGCGTCAATATTCACAACAAGAGACGTCAACGCAACGTCGAGCGTCTGCATCAGCTTCCGACAGTGGCGTTGACGACAACTATATACAACGAAGCCATTTACATTCACAACATCAACAAGGCATCACTGGTTCGAATGTCGATGGTCCATATATAAACCAAACGCCTCATTATCGTAATACAAGTAGTTCATATTATCCAAGCACTAGTTATCCACCTGAAGATGATCCACGTTATTATCAGGTAAGTTAATGTTTAAAAATTTTTAAAAATTTCACTAATATGAGCTTTAAATGTAGGGAGAAATCGAAGGATTAATGCGAACGCATCCGCACTTAGTTCATCCACGACAACAAGGTTATATGAGTTTGCAACAACAACAGCAACAGCAGCAGCAACAACAATCAAGTTATATGAAGCAGCAAAAGACGACACAAGACATGCAGCAACATTATGGCATGCAAGATCCATATGGCAAGAAGCGGCCTTTAGTTAGTGGTTCATATTTACCACAGCAACGATCATTTAGTAGCTCTGAAGAGGATATTCGATCGACACCTGAGTTTGAAGGTAAGTCTTTGTGTTTCCTTTTTCTCATTTATGTCTACTCTAATCAATTCAACTATTGATAAATACTAAAAACTCCATGTCATCGTCAAACTGAAATTTTCTCCAAATAACATCGCAAAACAAAAATATTTTTTTCTCTCTCTCGCGAAATCGACCACAACAAAATTAATTTTCTTCATTTCCATTTTAATTTTGCTGTCAGTTTACCGCGCACGAGAGAAAGTAAATTTTCCGCGTGATTTCAAGCAAAAAGTCGAAAAAGTAATTTATTAAAAACATTTTAAAATTTATTTACTGTTTTATTTATTTATGAATTTAACATTCTGACCATCTAGAGAGCAAAAAAAATTGGAATGTTCAACATACATACATGAGAGAGAGAGAGAAAATAAAAATTGAGAGAGCAGTAGTAGTAGCATACATGAGAGGATCATTATTCAAAGAGGATTTATAATAATTGCATTTCAAGATGATGGTCCCAAAAAATGACATCATTTATCTGTGTGATGAAAAGAATGACTTTTATTTAAACGGTCTAAATGGAATAGTCCTAAAAATTACCATAGAGGAAAAGAGTTTTCTCTAGATGTAATTGTAGTAGTGAAATGAGAATCCTCTCTCTCTCTCCAGCTGTATTTCGATAGTTTTCCTTTTCTTCTTCCTTAAATTCAAATTTTTTTTTCTTCTCTCAGCTCGAAATAAAATGAAATGAAAAAGAAAAGTTTTTTTTCTGCCTCTTTCTCACACAAACACAGGCGCAATAGCCCCCGTGTATATGTATGTATGATATTCATTCCATTGCTTCGCTCACACTCGAATTATGTATATTACACACGAAAATAAAAGGAAAGTTTTGCGGGGCCTGCGAGAAAAAAATTTATTCATTGTGAAATAAACTACGGTAGTGAATGGTTGGATTCGAAGCTTAAGGATTAAAACTTGGGAATGAAAGTTATATTGCTAGCATAAATACAGACAACGGCAGTGAGTGAACTAGTGAAAAAGCAAAAAAGTAAGTGGTAGGAGTGTCATAATACAGAAGAAACTAAAAATATCCTCACTCGATTCAACTTTCACACGGAAAAGAAACCGAGAAAGAAAAATGTGAAAAATCAATTTTAATTAATTTACAAAAGCATACAACTCGGTGTTTTGTGCTTTCGAGAAATATAATATACACACGTAAATAGCAAACAGAGAGAAAGAGAGTAATCAAATTGAGACTCCTCTATGTGAACATAAATTCGCTCTTGTTATTTTTCTTTTGCTTTGTGCAAGGTGAATAAATTTATTGTAAGTGAAGAAAAAAGTTTATTCTTTTGATGTTCAAATGTGATCACGTTTGAAAGTGCATTTAATTCGAAAATAGCGATGCTAAATTTTTTAAAATTGCAGCAATAAATTAAAGACGAGGAAATTTTCCATCTATGCTGCCAATGGCAAAAACAAATAGGTACAATGTGAAATTAAATTGTGTTTCATTAAAAAATTCCGCTGTAGTGGTTTAAACGGATAAAAAAATTGAATCAATTTATGAATATTTTCAAATTAAATTGTAGGACAAAAATTGTATTCGTGTTTCTTGTTGACCGACATTTTAAACATAGCAAGACTAAAAAGAAGAAGACTCACACGTGCTCAAATGAACAACAGAAATAAGTTGAAGCAGTAATTTTTGCCTTCTCATAAAATTGAATTAAGAATTGTCAAGTGTCTGTCACTTGACATTGAATTAGTTTTTAAAGTAATTAAATAAGTTTCGAAGAGTTTTCGAGTGATTTTCTGTGCAATTTTATGTTGAGATTTGAAGCCTTTAAAGATTTTGTTTACATTTCTTAACAATTAACAAGAAGTTAGTTATAAAATTAAAATAATATGGTAAAATCACCTTGTGTGCATTTAAATTTCATCATAACAAGCTTTTAATAAGCAAAAAGTAAGTAAAATAATTAGGAAAATCACAATTGAAAATAAATTTAAAAAATGGATCTAAATAGAATAAACTTGATATTTTTGAATTTAAGACAAAAACTTTCACTTTCGATTTTTACCCAAAATTTTACAATGTTTTAGTTATCACAAATTCTTTTCCTGTGGTACTAATCCAAAGTTGTTTGAGCAGAAAAAAACCTCAATTAAGAACAAAACAAAAAAATCTATAAAATTCTATGCAAGTGCGTCATAAACATTTTAAGAATTCTTCTCACTCTCTACACCATTCATTTCATTTAGAAGAGATATCCACTAACTTTCTCTCGATATATTCATATACAAGAGCAAGAAGAAAAGTGTGTGGGTTGTAAATTGCAATGCTCATTAAAGTGCATTATGGCAAACAAAAAAAAAAGCAAGCGAGCGTAGAGCTTTCCTCTCCTACATACTACAAACTTACATTTTTTCATCATCAGCAGCAGTATCGTGTGGTTGTTGTTGTCGTAAGTCAACCAAGTCGCCCACTGTCTCCCACTGTGTATATAACACATACATATTCAACGGACGGCCTTTATTAATGGCTCTCATGACGTATACGGCAAAAATTCTGTTTAAAAGAGCTGTGGGATAGAATAAAAGAGTGGGAAAAAATAACAAAGCATCTTCTCGATCTTCATTCACGATGTGCTTTGAGTAGAGTGCATGAAAGCCTCTATATGTGTATTTGATGCAATTTTCATCATCCAATCCTCACTTGAGGCAAACATCTCATGACAAAAAAGTGCCAGCTGATGAAGCTTAATTGGGTCATACTTGCAGTTTCTATACATTGCCTATTCATGAATGTTTGTCATGGATCAAGTAAAACTCAATCAATGTTATAATAATAATACAAAAATCATCTGGTTGCTGCTCCTGAAAGAAAAGATTTTTTATGCCACTTTGGCACTTTTTCTCGCTTTCTTTCAACAACGACGACGACAACGACAACGATTCATCGATAATGAGAAATGAATTTCATAATAATAAATGTTGCTTGAGTTTTCCTCTTTTCTCACCACTTCTCGTTCCACACTGTGTTTGCCTTTTGTATAGTGTAACATACACTGCCATTGTCGTCGTCGTTGACGTTCAGAAGGCAATAATTAAAAATCAATTTATTTATAATCGATAATAATTGGCAACATATTTTGTCTTTTTCTCCTTCTATTCAAACTTTATGTATATGGTTGATTCTATGGAAATTATAACAACAATTTTTTATTCTTTAAATCATTTAATTAATATTAGAGAATTGAATAAATAAACATTATATCAAATTTTTTTATTTAATCAATATTTCTTCAAATAAAGTATTTAAATAATTTCGCATTGTAAATTAACTATGTTTAACTAATAATGCCGTTTGAATTAAATAAATCATAAAGAAATTTTCAATAAGCACTTGCAGTAATTCATAATTTTTCTATAGAATTCACCATATGCAAGCGAAGTTTAGCTACTATAGTGTGCTAGTGGTTTCAAGATGAACAAGAGTGAGAAGAAAAAAAAGTTTATGTATGTGTATGTATATTGGAAGCCAAATAATGGTTTTTTTGCTTCTTTTTTATGACACATATCAGAGCCAAATTATAGCTCTGTATATGTATATACATGATATGTCTCCCATGTACATGTTTACCATTGTCTTTCAAGAATAAAAAGAAACAAATTTTTTCTTCTTCATTCTTCTACATTTTATGAATCGGTAATGAGATTGGATTAAATTTCTATTTAAAAAAATATACGAAAGCAGGCAAAGGCTTTCCTTTCATGTGTGAAACTCTTTTTCAATTACAATTTTTCTTTCACTCCACCCTTCTACTCATCAGTAGAGTCTTTGTGCTAGCACATGAACACTGTCATCATATTCATAAATGTAACGATGCTTAATGATTCTTAAGGGAATGGAGAGGCAAGTAATCCTGTAGAAGGCCATGCACAAATGTGTCTAGAGGGATGTTCATATGTGTGATATTTCTCCTCCTCCTTCTTCTGCTCTCCGCCTTTAAAATCATCATAACAATAATATTGCATATCTATAGCAGTAGCAGTAGCAAAAAAATCTTGTTATATGGTGCTAAAATTGTATACAGTATGCTGAAAACTTGTACACATTCTTGTAAAGCTGTCATACTTAGAGCAGCTACATACATGCATGTGAGTCATACATGTACATATATAGAGGGGAAAAACTTTCAAAAATGATCTTTTAAAAGAATTTTTCCATTCTTTACAGATAAAAATTATTTTTCTTTTTGCTGTGTGCAAAGACTAAAAAGCACGAGCCAGCTCTCGTAAGACGAAAAGTTAACAAGCATGAGAGAGTGAAAAATTGTATATAAGTATGGAAAAAGTATTTATGAAAAATCAATAAAATTGACGTTTGTTTCTCATGCTTTACTTGCTCACTCATTTCGTTTATTTTTAGTCAACAAATGCTTTTTTGATGTATTTAAATTTGAGAAGCTTATGATGAGAAGTGTAAAAGGAGGAAGAGAAGTTTGTTTTCTTAAGTGTAGTGATGAATTTTATCCACTTACCTAATTATTTCAATCTCTTAAAAAACAATTTTTTCTTTCTCTACAACTACTCTCGACCGAAATATGAATGAAAGAAATAAGCTTGAAATCACGTAATGAAAATAATTCGTCTTCTTTTTTTACGCTGGCAGATGATACTTGAATTTTTATTTTTCATATTTCCCACCACTCTCCAACTATTTTATCTGATTTAATCATTATTTCTATGATATTTTTTTCTTAAAAAAAGAAAGCTGCACAAACAAGTACACATTAAAATTATTTTTTCTACAGCACACAAATAAATATTAACAATTTCTGATTTTTCTTTTAAATGACACAAACAGATACCAAATTTTTCTTTAATTTCTTTTTCCTTCCTTCCCTTTCCAATTTTTAATTTGATTTAAATTATTGGTAATCTGAGAAAATAAAATAAAAGAGAAAAATTTCGTTAACTCATGACAAAAATTTTTGTTTTGTGTCGAGTTGCTCCCCATCGCCTTAGATTATATTGAAAAATCATCGGAAAGAAAATCGCAATAAGACTCAAATTATATGCATAAATTTTTGATGATGCTTCAGAAGCACAAGACGTTTCACATTACGGGAAAAGAGATGTCTAGGTTTTTCTCTACATTCTCGCGGGATTTGAGTTTTTTTTTGAAAACTGTTTTGCTCTTTAAAGTTTTTTTTCATTCATTTTTTCAATTTTGCTCTCTTTTCTATCTATCTAAAGTTCTTTAGTTTTCTTTATTCTTTCGTACTTGTATTTGCAAATCAATATGCAAACGAGTACGGTGAGAAATGTAGAAATATATTTATAATTATAACATCATACACACAGTTAATAGTATACATATAAAAGTTTGTACGTCTATTGATTTATTCTTCGTTTTCATTCACTATTAGTTATTTTCTCTCCCTCTCTCTATCTATCTTCTTTGTTTTCATTTGTTTTATTCTATCAACAATGACTACATATCGTTGGTTTATAGAATGAATAGATTTAATTATAGTAAAGATATGACAGTTAATTAACGGTTTATTTATTTTAAATTTATATCGAAAAATCATCGTTATAAAATAAATCTAACATAAAAAGCATTTCGACACTGAAAATGTATCGGTCTCGACTCTTTTATATAACAACAAAAAGAAAAGATAACCCTTTATTCAACTAAAGTACTTCACCAAGGTCAAAGAAAAGCTTTTTCGAAAAAAAAATTCGTACAATTTTCTCCTTTAAATAGATTCATACACAATCTCCACGGAAGACAGAGAGATAAGAAGGAAAATGTAATAAAAATTGTAGAACATTCTCCAATGTAACGTAATTTGATGCTATTTTCACTCAATACTCTCTCTCTTGCTTCATGTGTAAATGTGTATGAGTGTATACCATATCATACCCCATTTACTCTTCAATTTTTTATGTATACACAATCAGGTGAAAAGAAGGGATTTTATTTTTAGTAACATATCCAGTTTTATTGTCAATTTCATTGTTGATGATGTCTATTTTTCTACCTTTTATTTTTCCTCTCACTTACTCCACTTTTTTTTTTTTCTTTTTTTTTTTCATTTTTTGTTGTGTTTGTTGTTATTGTGCCTTTTTTCACATATATGAAACCTTCCAACCTACCTTTTGGATATTTTATTTTCCGATGATGATGTTATACCATCGTGTATATATTTATTTGGAGAATGATTTCAACATTTTATTTTTAAACTTTCATTGTAAAAATTATTTATGTATTGACACAATATCAATATATTTCTGAGGATAAAATTAGCAGTAAAGTTAAACGAGAACCCTTGAAATATTTTTTTTTATTCACCTTCTTTTGGAGACTTGCTGCAATGCACAAAACACCCCTTTTATTATAAATAACTCTGCGAAGTTAATTGGATTTAAATTTTCGATTAATTTGAAAATAAACATTCAGATTTGTTGGTGCTGCTTTAAATAAAATATAAAAATATTGTGAAGCTAAACAAGTGCAATTGTATTAAAAATCAATGCATCAATTTAAAAGTCAATTGAGAGTACAAAATGATACTGAGTTTATTTATCATTTTGTTTTATCTCCAAAGAAATTTTCTTCATAATCATTACAAAAATAATTTTTAACACAAGGAATGGATTTAATTTAAATCAAGTTGACTTTAAATTTCTTATAAAAGCTTTTTATAGTTTATTAAAATTTTGATATCAGTAGATTAGATAGAAGCCCAAAACAAAGATTTTAAGATAAAAGTGAAGTTCATTTACAAACTTCAAAAATAGAGATGGTGAATTTTTCGTTAAAAGTCAAGTGAAGTCAAGTCAAATAAATCTCAAATCAACTTGATATTCCTAACAAAGTAAAGAATCGTTTATTGTGAGGCTTAACTGATATGAAATTTAGATTAATCGTTAAGTTTTGATTTTGACTTTGCATTGATAGCATTAGACTATTAATTTTTCACACATAATTTTATAAAATATGAATGAAAAAATACAAGTGTCCATTCCATGTTTTAACATTATTATTTTACTTATTAAACCTAAAATCAATGAAACTCAAAATTAATTAGGGGACATAAGAGTAGATAGGGATAGGAAAACATCAACGCCATCGTCATCATCGTCCGATGTATCAAAAAATCAAAACTTCTTAGACAAAAATATCAAAAGTTTCTTAGCGGTAATTATTGAATTAAGAAATTACAAAATTCTTTTTCTTTGATTATTTAATTTTTAATCTTTTTTTTTTTTTGAATGTTTGGCCTAAATATTTTGCGAATGTAAATGTGCGATAAAATATTTTTTAAAAATCCACATGAGCATTAATTTATGATGATCTTCTGTCTAAACTTTTGCTTTAATTGTTGAGCAATATTAAAAGATCCTATCAGAAAACTTTTTTTTTTGTAATTCATCTTCCTTTCTCTCTCTTTTTCGCTCATAGAGATGAGAAAAATAAATTCAATTAAAACGGATTTCGAGAAATAAATAACTTTTTAATCTTTTAATTTTCTTTGATACATTGATAGTGAATCGTTTTAATTGAATTAAAATTCACACTCTTTTATCATTTTCTTAATCTCTCTCTTTGATGGTGATGGCATATTGATGAGTTTAAATGAGATATTCTATTTTTTGATGCACTTTCTCTCTCTCTTTCTCTTTCTCATACCTTCGTTTTATTTTCTGAGCTTAATTTTTATGCACAAAAATTTTCCTTTTTTACCTTTATTGTTCCCATCGTTTACGAACTGTCTCTATCTAACGGTGTTATATATGTGTAATATGTATAGATGTGTTTTTGACCCTCCACTGTTCAATGATCAAAGTTCGATATTCGTCCAGCCACTAAACAGAGTCTAATTTTCAATGGGTCGAGAAATGATGTTATAATTATCAAATATATGAAAAACTTGTCACATGACGCTCTTCCCAACTCACACTCTCACTCATTTAGCGATATAAAAAATCTATAAAAAAAAATTCCTACACACTCAAAAACCATTTACAGCATGGAAATATTTTGATGGTTCATCGACATCAAAAGCAACATCAGCATCAGTACGAAACTATCCGTCGTCATCGCCAACATCGTCTTCAAATATTGGTGGACTGGCTAAAGCCCAACCAATAGCGAGCACTATAGTGGCACCATCAAAGCTGGACATTCATCAGAGGAATCAATACAATCGTGTTAATCATTCAAGTCACATTTACAATAATAACAATAACAATCGTATAGGTAGTAGTAGCTATCACAATACTCCCCTTCCGTCATCGCATATTAATGACCAATCGTTGCATAATGTGGACGATCTAGCAACCTATCATCATCACCACTACAATTCAGTGTCATCGCCTACGAAATCATCGTCGTCATCATACAATAATTATAATTATAACAATAGAACCAGTGCCATACTCAATCAATCGAATAGCGGTAGTAGCTCGTACAGTTATTATTCAAATAATCGTTACCTAAGTGACTCGCTTGATCCATATGTGGACGAGCAGGTGGCAGGCGATAGTCGACGATTTACTGAGCGAAGAAAGAAAACTGTACGATTTGATGGTCAAGATTCTGACGAATTTTCACGTTGGGAAAGTGAACGACAAGAGAGCCAAGACTCGACTACAAAAGACTCGGGCATTGACACGAGCAGTACATTCACCAGTAGTGAGGATTCAAATCGTGGTGATGGACCAAAGGTATTGAAAATGATTAAGTATATAAAGTAATGGTAAAAATGTCTTCGTCCCTTTTCATCCCTTTCTCTCTCTAAAAAATGTGAGACTGACTTCGAATGACGATAAAAATTAAAAATAATGATAATTTTTATGTAGGCTCATAGGGCACTATATTTAATAGATTGTTTATTGTGTAGGAAATTTTTCATTCAATTTCGAAATGTAATTGAGTCAAATTATTCACTTTTTTTACTTCCTCGATCGATTTTTATGCACAAGCAACAGAAGTAAAAAATAACAATTTAAATCGATTAAATTACACAAACGAAACGAATGGAAAAAGAAAAAGCGCAAGCTAAAATCCTCTCTCTTTCCTATCCTTTAATTTACTTTCTTTTTTTGCTAAATGTGAATTGCATGCATTGCTTTAATTAATTAATATATTTTTTATCCAAATCTATTTAGGCTAAATGTTTTTCCTCCTTTTGCTGCATGAAACTCATTTTTTTATCTTCGACTTTTGATCTTTCAGTAAACTATTGATAAACTTAATTAAATTTTATTTTTTTATTCAATAATATCACAGTGTGGTTATCTATAGGAGGAATATGTGTATGTGTGTTCTATCTTTAACCAAACGACAAACTTTCTCTTCTCTACTCATAAGTTCTTTTTTTTCTTGTCCTTCGCTCATCTTTGTTGTCTCTCACTCTTTCCACTTATGTGTACGAATAAATGTGAATCACTGCAATGTTCCTTCTTCCATCTTCAATTTATTATCCTTTTTTGTTTCTTTATATTTTTTTATCGTGTCCAACATATCGGACAGCGTCAGAAGAAAAAAAAATATTAAAATATTGTCAACATTTTCTCTCTTCTTTTCTTGACTCATTTCCATAAAATCAAAAACTCGAACACATCGTGTCGATGAAAAAAAAACTCTGTCTCTCTGTTACATGCATGTTGGCCTTCGCGCGAATAAAAAAATTGTTGAAAAAAACTTTTTTATTTTGCGAAAACACACAAAATGTTATTTTATGTGTATATCTGGATCAACAATATAATGACAACAGAATCCTGTAAGTTGGCAAGTGTCGGCAGATGCTCAACGTATGATTGGTCATATGCTATTGCGAAAGAATATTGATGGTGAAGATATTTTGGGTTTAAAAATTGTCGGTGGCAAGGCTTTGTCATCGACACGCAAAGGTGCTATCATAGAAAAGGTTAAGCGTGGATCTATTGCTGAACAAGAAGGACATTTGAGAGTGGGTAAGAAAAAATCACACAGAAATTTTTATTTATAGTGAAAATCCTAAGGTTCCAATAGAAATAAATTCCGTTAAATTTTCAAAATTTGAATTTTTATAAAGCAACACTTTAATATAAAATTCAGGCAAAAATTTAGGTTTAGAATTTCAAATCTGGATTAAAAATCATTTGCGCAATTTAATTGATTGAAAAATGAAATTTTCAATATTAAATAACGTACATTTAGGAATTTAAAGCGTCGCGTAAATTCAAATTAGAAATTTTAACGGCAAGTTGGATCCTCAGGATGAAAAGAAATCTTGAGAAATTGTGATTGAAAATTGTAACAACTCTCAAGATTCCCAAAAAATATTTTTTATTTCTGTTTTTGCTGTCTTCATAATCCACCCATTCATTTATCCTCTTTCCTTTCTATAACACTAAACGAGTAACCTGCACATAAACCTTTAGTAGTTTAGAATTGTGCTTCTTTAATTTCCTGTTCGAAAAATATTTTTGATTTTAATTTTTTCATTTTTTATTAAACAACGAAAAAAAAAATCAAAAGGTGATGAAGTCATTGAATGGAACGGTCGTTCATTGCAAGGTAAAAGTGCACAAGAGGTGTACGATGTGATTGAAGAGAGTCGACATGAGTCACAAATTGAGTTAATTGTATCACGACCGTTGAGCGTGAATCGAAAAGCTGCTCAAACTTCCTGGCGCCAGTCACACTCACCGATTCGACAAACGCGACAATATCTCCACAAAGGTAGCGAAATTGCTAATTACCAATCCTATCTATATATTCTACTCTATCTTTCCGCTGTCTCTTTCTGATAAAAAAAAACTCTTAAGCTAAATAAAAAATAATTCATAGATAAAAGTATGACGATGTAACGAATAAATAATAAAAAAAATGGGGAGCAACGAATTTAAATTTATTTTCGTGTTCATTTTTGGGATTGATTTACTCTTTATTTTACATTACACTCACACACAAACATAAAATCATAACATTTGTGCTTTTTCGAATAAAAAAATGAAATGAATACTTTTGATATGAATATCTAGAAAAACTAACCTTACACAACTTTCTTTTCTCTCCTTCTTCTTATCGCTTTAAATTTTGTAGGAAAATCAATGACTATGATTAACCATTTCTTTGTTTTTCATTTATGTAGAATCATTTGACGTTCGTGATAAACCAAGCGTTTTGGTGACATCACCCGGATCGCCTGATTTTAATTATCAACAGAAACTGCAGTCGTCAGTTCATTCAAAGCGACCTCTCGGACGATATCAGAGGCGCTTGATGCAATCTGGTTCTGTTGAACCAGATCCAAATATTGGTGGGCGAACGCAAATTAAATTGGGCTTCGAATCAGGAACGCTGCAGTTGATTGTGACAATTGTGTGTGCTGCCGATTTGTCATATAGACCAAATGGGGCTGCTCGTAATCCTTATGCCAAAGTGAGTTTACGCGCGCAATGATTTATTTGAAAATAATAGTTTTATTATCATATGTGTTTTTGTTTTGCAGATATTCTTGCTTCCTTGTCATTCTGACAAATCCAAACGTCGAACGAAAACATTAGCTAGTACAAATGAGCCGCGATGGGGTCAAACTTTTACATTTACGGGTTTAAGGAGAGCTGATTTAACGAATCGATTACTCGAGGTAAGAAGAAAAAAATAGTGCATTGCATGAATATTCATAAAAAGCTATCTTCCGCTTCTTGTTCTTTAAATAATTTAAATCATTAAACTCATTCGCTTCGATTCTTTTCTCTCTATAGATAACACTTTGGGATTATGTTCGCTTTGATGTGCATGAGTTTTTAGGTGAAGTTGTAATAGATTTGCACAATCATCCGCTTGATGATGAGCCAGAATGGTACATGTTGCAGCCGCATCAAGAATATCCTGGAGCGGTTCGTATAAATTTTTATCTCTTTTCTACTCTACTCTCTCTCTCTCTCTTTCTTATTATTCTTTTAAACATTGCAGATCATTTTATACTTTTATATATCTATATAAATACAAACTTCAAGGAAAAAAAATTTGTTTTTGTGCTTTTCACTCTTTCTTTTTCTTTTCTTATTTTACTTGAAAGAGAAAAATACTTCTCTTTTTCTCTTCCTCTATCTATCTCTCGATTTTTTATCCTTATATTTTTAGAAATGAAAGAAAGAAACTTTTCTTTGTAGTTGATGTGCTTTCTTTTCAGACAGACACATAAAAACCATGAATATTTCTCTAAGTTATTTTTCTTTTACTTTTTTGATAAAAAAAAGTTTCTTTTTTGTCATACATTTACACGCACTTGAACACACACATATGAATTTCTTGTAACAACATCGATGGAAAAGAAAAGAGAAAAAAAATTGTTTTTAACTTTTTTAACTATTTTCACTTTAAATATAGTATTATAAGTCTGACGATCATCATCTTCATCATCACCATTCAACTGGTCACGAAATAGATATAGTCACACCAACAACGGATCATTTATCACCGCCAAGCACAACTGGACGACTCAGTGATTCTGACACATCCGAATGTGATATTGATGGATTAACTACGGGACGTGATGGCGCGAGTATTTCATCACTCGGCAGTAGTTCTAGTCCTCCACCAGAGGTACATTATCCGCATTACATGTGGATTAATTCCGAAAAAAAAAATGATTTCCCAAATTTTATAATCTTTGTGTATAATTCTCTCTCTCTCTCTAACAACATTTCTCTCTCTCTCTCTCTCACTATTTATAATTGTCTTCTCTTAAATTGAATTCTATGTGTTTTCGCGTGCGTCTACTTTTTCACATACACTAACCTTTTCTTTATTCTTTTTATTCCCATTTTAAAGATGTTTCACAATTATTCGTTTTATGTTATAGACAAGTAATAGAAAGTTTTAATTAAAACTATGACAGTTTATTACTTCAATCAATATTGCATCAAATATTCTTTCAATCAAAAATAATCTTTAGTTTTCCATTATCCGAGAATATATTTTTCATAAATTATCATTAATGTGATAAAGATTCTTCCTAGAAAGTTTTATTCAAGGAGTGGGCACCTTAATTATTCAATTTAAATTAGCTTTAAATTTTCTAGAAATGCAGATTTAAAGGATAATCAAAACTGTTCTCTTAAAAATTTGATATCAATATATTTTTAAGCTTAAAACAAAGATTTTAAGATAAAATTGAAGTTCATTTACAAACCTCAAAACAGTGATGTTACGTAGATGCCTACGGTCTACGACCTTCGTAGATTTTCACGTAGTTTTAGCCTACAAAGGCATTCGCCTACATGTAGGTACTGCCTACAACGTCAAATTCTATGTGTAGGCATTTGCCTTTGTAGGCAGTTTCTACGCGTAAGTAAATGCCTTTGTAGGCAAAGCTGTAGGCCGTAGGCACCTACGAATAACAACTCTGCCTAAAAAATGAAGATTATAAATTTTTCGATAAAAGTCAAGTTGATCTCAAGTCAACTTGAGTTTTCTAGCAAAGCAAAGAATCATTTATTGTGAGACTCAACTGACATGAAACTTTGACTATTCGTTGTAATTTAACTTTCCTGATTAAGTGATTTTGTATTTAATTTTCATTTCAATCCATTTAAATATTAATTGAAATCGAATGTAAATTTAAGTGTTCACTCCTTGGTTTTATTATGATAAATATTGAAATTGAATTGATGATAAACTTATTACAATATTTACGAATAAAAAGAAATATTTTTAATCAAAATATGCAAATAAAAATGCATCAACGGAAATTACAAAGTCATTTCGAGTTCATTGATTTATTTATTTTAAAAAAAAATGTGAAACTTTCTTTAAATTTAATTTAAAAATGAGAATAAAAAATATTTTATTAACTTTTGTATATTTTTAGGTTGATTAATTTAAAAACTTTTTGTCTCACACATAAATACACACATTTGTCTCGTTTTCTATTTTATGAAAGCTGAATAATTTTT
>JACWBX010003024.1:56036-74630 GCA_014622435.1 Polypedilum pembai
TTGTATATTTTTAGGTTGATTAATTTAAAAAAACATTTTGTCTCACACATAAATACACACATTTGTCTCGTTTTCTATTTTATGAAAGCTGAATAATTTTTTGTCCATTCAGTTCACTCACATACCTTAATTTTATTTGTTATATCAATTTTTCTTTTTCTTCCTCCAACTAAGTGTCAATAGTATATAAGTGAACATGATAATACCTAACTACAAGATATAACACACATACACAACAACGATAATGATGATAAATTTAAATTTAATGTGCATGCGAGTTCAATTTTTAATTATAGAAGAATTTTTCATGCTAAACTCTTTTGTTTAAAACTATTTTTTAATGAGATTTTTTTTTTCTTTTTTATTAATTTAGATTTCTTAAATAAGAAAGCACATAACTTTGGTTCTTTAATTTTTTCTTTTCCATTTATCAATATTGCTTTCACTCTTGCTCTAATAAGAATGCGCTATCGCTTGCAATTTTTGTTGTTATATTGTTAGATTAATTGTTTGTAACATGACAAAAGATACAATAAATAAGCCCAATGTGACTCCAACAAGTTTAACAGAAGAAATCGACATGTTTTCCACTGCCCTTTCCACCCTTTTTTCTCTCTCTCATTCTCTAATGCTTCCCATTCGATATTTCATGAATTTAGCTACATTTTTCACTCTTCTTTATCGCAGGTTGATTTGATTGAGCGTCGGTCGCGACGTGATATGTCACCGCAAGGTCGTAAACGAGTTGCTGGTATGGTATCACGTGATTATCAAACAGTATCAGGAATAGGTGGTACACAAGGAAATTACCCACAAGTGAGTAACTTCTTTTGCTCCAAAAAAGTCAAAAAATTTTAATTTTAAATATTTCAGTCACAAATACAACGAAGAGGTGAGCCCATTTCAATGAGCCACAGAAGTCAATCAGCAGCGCCAAGTGATTATCGAAGTGATAGACGAGGCTCACTTTCACCACCTGATGATCGCTACATTACTAGCTCCAAAGACTACCCTGTTCTTCCATTAAATCAACAGCAACAATCATTCACACCGAAATTTCAATCACGTTCAGCGACAGCAACGCCAACCGGATCACCAAAAAAGCGCCAATTGCCAAAAGTACCTCAAATATCACGAAATCCCGCCATTCGAGATCGACTGATGCAAGACTTTGAGGAACGTTCAATGGGTCGAAGACATCGTGGTGCTCGACCCGGCTATCATATACCACAATATCGTAGCACTGCTGCTGGAGGTAAAATTTTAAAATAAATAAATTAAAAATAATAGAATGAAAAAATATAAACATTTTTTAGGTTGGGAGCGACATTATTCAGGACTCTCTGACAGTGATCTAACAAATGCAGAGACACGTCTTCGACCAAGAGCCTCTCTATCGCCAGATAAAGATTTTGGTGATTTTGGTGATTCAGATATGGAGTCGGTTGTAAGTGTCACATCGAGTGCCTTTTCAACTCAATCTGAAAGGCCGCGAGGTTCGAAAGGATTAAGGTGAGTTTTATTATAGCAAAAAATAATTTTTTTGACTAATATAAGTATAACAAAATAAGAAATGTTTATAAACGAAGATCGCTGCAACGAAGTCTACCAGTCTCATGGCTTCGTGATGAAATTTTTACTGAACGCGAGAGTGAATTTTTAAAATCAATAAATATGGACGAGAGCATTCCAAAATCTTCTGCAGTTGTATCGAACATTCCCATTAATATTCCAAATGCTCTAAAGTCAATTTATCGAAGTAGCTCGCTAGTTAGTAGTCTTCCTGAAAGATATTGCTACAATAAGCGCTTTTCTAGCAATGATATGCCGATGCACTCTGCCTCATCATCATCACAACAGAGAAGAGCATTAATGGCTCACTCATTGAATGATTTGCGAAATCGTTTTAGATCACGATCATCAGAACCAAATTTAATCAATTATGAAATTCCAACCAACCAGAGTCAAACTATTGTTATTTCCAATCAATCTGGCAATAAATCAAATCAAATAATTTTAAAGTCTTCATTTTCTGATCAGAATCTCACTACAAATATCAATGCAGATAAAATAAATTTTAATTGTAGTGTCAAATATGCAGATGAACCACAATCAGTTATTCAGCCACTTCCTTTTCCTATAGAAAGACCGTCAACTTCTTTTCATGAAGGCAATGATGGTTCAATAATTTCTTCTAGTTCAAGCAGTTCTCGAAGTGTCAGACGAAGACTTCCAAAAACTCCTAATGTTTCACGCAACACTCAATCTCTTTATCTTCCATCATTTCCAAGCATCCCTTCGATAGATCTTGAAAATTCTCCAATTTCACCTCGTTTTGGTAAAAGTCTTTCAGCTGATGCACCAAATGATCAGCATAATGAAAATTTATGTAATTTATCACAAGATTATTTGAAGTCTGACAATGAAGAAAGAGCTGCATTAAGACGATCTCATTCTTTGATTGCTGATGAACAAATTATTGACGTCGAATATGATTCAGACACTGGTTGGATAACTAAAAATGTTAGAAAAAGTCCTTTTAAGAAAATTGAAAATGCTTCAGCAGAGCCACAATCAAGAGAGCGAAGTTATAGTCGCGATAATCTGAAACTTGATCTTAAATTTGAAAATAAACCAAAAACACCAATTGAGTCAATTGGTTCGATAATTAATAATGTTAGAACTCAGTTGTTGCTTTCAGAAAGTGATGATAAAGAGGTTGACTTAATTCAAGAACGACGAAGTAGTTTAAAAACTGAATTAGAAGGAAAAGTTGTATCGCCAAAAGTTCCTTTGTCTGAGAAATATGTTTGCGAAAAAGCAATTGGTTTTGAGAATAAAATTACTTTAAAAGATGAAGAAATTGTATGTAGTGAGGGTAAAAATGTTTTTGAAAAATGTCGATCGAGAACTTTATCTGAAGAAACACGCAAAACAATTTCTGACAATGATGATGATGATGATGAAGAAGTAATCGATGATGTCTTTGAGACACCTCTTAAACGTGAAAGAAATGCTTCTTTTAGTAGCAAACCTAAAGCTACTTCATCCTCTAAACATAAGCGCAGTAACAGTCTTGAAAAAGTCCCAACAAAGTCAAATTTTCGTAAAGACTCTAGCGGTAAAAATAGTCGCAATAGTTCTGTTAGCATTAATGATAATCCTGAATATTTTGAGTATACAATTCCAAGTAAAACCACTAAATCTAGTAAAATTGCTTCTTCCCATGCTATCGCTAAACTTAATACTAAACCTAAACGTGGCTCACTTAAAAAATCATCCAAAAAACACACGGCATCGACATCATCACGTAGTAGTGACTATGACCGCGGTCGATCGAGAAACATGGAAAGTAGTCATCGTGAATCCTTTAAGAAAAACAACAGGACCAATGAAAGAAGTAGCGAGCAGGATGCAAGTGATCGCGAGCATAAAGATGGAAATCTTAATCGTAGTTTATCAAATACTGATACTAACATAGAAGATAGAATAGGTAAAATTATAAATTTATTTAAAATTAATAAAATTTTACTAAAGAATTTTTTTAGATGGTAGTTTAAGTGATACAGCCGTCGGACTCACAGGCCTTGATAGTCGACGCGGCAAACAAATGGACCAAAGATCTCCAAAAAGCGAAACGTCAACGCAAGATCGTTATGGTGCTGGGGGAATGGGCAAAAAGAGCAATTCGACATCTCAATTGTCGGCAACAGGTAATTTAAGTAAGAGATTAAAGTATTAATGTTAAAAAAGATCATCAAATCACCAAACAAAAGTGGAGGTTATTTTCTTAGAAAATCAAATGAATAAAGAAAGAAGAAATTTCCCTCTTTTCAATCAAAATTTGGTCCATGACAGTAGTGCAAAATTCTCCATTTCCAGCAACACACAAATGTAAAAAAAAAAATATCTTTCATCCCTAGCTAATAATAAATATAAATGTCTAAATACAAATGTTTAAAAATATATTCTATAATTATTATCATCCAATGTTTATGTGTGACAAATGAAGGTCGAAAGAGGCGTATGGGCTTCGGTAAAAAGGGTAAAAATTCTTTTACGATACACCGTAGTGAAGAAGTTTTACCTGGCGAGATGCGTGGAGGGCTATCACGTGGCTCTTCGGCATCGAGCGATGGCGAAGGCAGCGCAGACGGCGGCGACAGGTTCGCTTTCACTTTATGATTTTTTATTAGTATTACTAAAGCATTAAAACTTAGTCGACTCTTGAGTTTCATATATTTTCTGTTTAATTATCATACTGTGACATTTTATTTGCGTGTATTGCTTCAATCAAGTTAATAATTATTATAATTTTGATTATTTAGCTCATCCATAGACGAATAAAACTTTTTTGTTAATTGTTATTTTTTGTTTTGTCTCAGAAATATGATATCACTTCATCTCGAACGAAATTTGTCTATAAAATTGAAAATAAATTGCAATATTTAAAAATAAAAGTGTTGCAGGGAGATTTAGACGATAACAATAACGTTGTAGTTGCTTCTTTATAATGAAATTACATCGTGAAAATTATTTTTTTATCTCGAATCAGACATTTTTTTGTTTAGAGAATTTTTTTTGCATTTTTTGATTTTTGTTTAAGTATAAATTTGCTAATAAAAGCTAATCTGTACAAAAAAAATTAATGTATGAAAGAGATGATAAGGCACACAAGCCCTGGACCACCATCTTAACTACATAGAATAGAAAATTCCCTTCATAAGAAAATAACAAAATTAAAATTATTTTTCCCACATTCAAAACAATTTAAGAAAATCATCCAAAAACTATTCATTATTATGCACAATAGATCAAGGCGTCACTACTCAACGCAAGCGTTCATCAGCTGGTTCCATTCAGCGCTCAATTGAAGTCGTTCCGACTAGAGCTGGTAGTCTACACTCAATTTCTAGTTCAGAGGGCTCATCGTAAGTGTTCGCCTAAAAGTTCCGCAAAGAAATCAAATGAAAAACATTTATTTTACTTTTGTAAATCGATGAAACATGACATGAAAGCAAGAAAAGCTCTCTCTTTCTCTCTCTTTCGAAAGTGTGTTTTGTGTGTAATTTTTTTTCTTCCTTTTTTAAATTTTTTTCTCAATACTTTAATGTCTCTCTCTCTTTCTTTTTATCTCAGTGTGATAATTTTCCTAATTTTATTTAAATTTCAATTCTACTCGCAGAGTCTATGTGAATTTTTGTTGTAAAAATTTTTTCTATTATGATTGCTTTTTGAAAAAAAGATATCTTGATGTTCTTTATTTTTGTATTGCTCAAGACATCAGCATTGTTTTTGTTTAGTTAGGTGTTTAACATAGATGAGGGAAGAATAGTCAATAGTGAATTTACTCAATTGTTATATGAGTAATTTATTATTGTAGATAGAAATAGAAATGAATTTTTGAAAGATTTCACCATGAAAAAATCATTCATAAATTCATCAAATGAAAAGATCAAAGCTGATTTTGGCGTTTCTGAAAATGGCAACACTTATTTCTCCTCTTTACATATCTCATTGTGTAGTTTAATTTTGCTATCATCTCTAAACTATCGCTGTTCACCAAAATAAGTTTTGCACTTTTTTTTTATTATTTCGAAACAAACTCATCACTACTTAATTAATTTTATGTTAATGTTTGAAATATTCCCAACTTTATACAATTTAAATGGATTTAAATGTGACAAAAACAGTAATTTGTATTTGTTTAAATACTATAAAAATGAGTTAATCTATATCTCCCTGTACCAGTGTCAGTATCGAATCAGTATTAATTAATCAAACTTTTACTCTCCTTATTTGTGAATCTATGAATGAAATTTCTCAGAGACACCATTTAATGCATCTTAAATCATTTAGTTATTCTTTATCATCCTCACGTTATTTATCAATAAAATTTTTTACTTACATCTTCCCTCTACATTCACTTTTTTAACTGCTCGACAAATGAAACTTTTTTTACTTAATCTAAGTAGTGATTCATGCAAAAATTAATAAATTTATCATTCACTTTATTCTATTTTTTCACCTCATTCAGTAGCAATGTTTTACTTTCATTTTGTCATGTTTTTAAAAAAGAAAAAAATTAATTTTATTTTGCAAAATTTTGTAAATATCAAAAAATATGGTGAAGCTAAATTTTGCTTGCTTTTCCATATTTTTATATAGAGTAAAATTTTACTCAATTTTTATTTTTGCTTTTTCCTAAATGAATGTTTTAGCTAATAAATTTTCTTTATAAATTTTACTAACATTAATTTTTATTTAGATGGTCACCATCTCTACGAATGGTGGTCGGTGAGGGCGGTCAACTCTCTGAATTTATTGACGGTTTGGGACCAGGTCAATTGGTCGGCCGTCAAGTTTTGGGTGCTCCAGCATTAGGCGATATTCAATTATCACTGTGCTATCAAAAAGGCTTCCTTGAAGTTGAAGTGATACGAGCGAGAGGATTACAGGTAAATAATTTGCTGTCAAATATCTTTTTCAATAATTTCAATGAAATTTTTAATCAAATCAAAGGCACGTTCTGGTTCCAAAGTACTGCCAGCACCATACGTAAAAGTATACCTGGTGTCGGGCAAGAAATGTATAGCGAAAGCAAAAACAACAGCAGCAAGAAAGACTTTAGATCCACTTTATCAGCAAATGTTGGCTTTTCGTGAACCTTTTCAAGGTTGCGTCTTACAAGTAAGAAAATTTTTTCAATTATTCGTAAACGAAATCGCTTAAAAATTTATTTTAATTGTAGGTCACAGTTTGGGGTGATTATGGACGCATAGAAGGCAAAAAAGTATTCATGGGTGTAGCTCAAATAATGTTAGATAATCTTAATCTCTCACACATCGTCATCGGATGGTACAAACTTTTCGGAACAACCAGCCTGGTACCTAGTCATACCAATATTGGTTTAGGTTCTAGACGATCCTCAATCGCGTCACTAGATTCGCTTAAGCTCTAACACTACTCATTAAATTCAATAACAATACGAACATTAAAAATTATATTATTACTAACCGATGATGTGGACTTGATTTCACTCTATATCTTCCCACATTTGTCCTCTGTTGCATATTTTTATGTTAATATAAATTTATCAAATAAGAAACAATTTGAATATAAATCATTTGTTCACTCAATCAATTGCTTACTCTCTTTTAACCTTCTAATCACTCGTGCATTCTCACTAATGCATGAAATGCAAGTTTTTTCCTTATCAATCAAGTAAATTATGAAAATTTAAATTTCCACTTGAGTGATTGAGGTTCTCCTTTATACACTTTTTAAAACACACAATTTATTATTTCATTTTTACTTTTATCTTGCAAGATAGATTTATTTGTTAGTGCACGAATAATTAACTTTATTGAAAAGTGAGTTTGAAAGATGAACTTTGAGCTTGATAAAAGAAATTTATTTAAAAAATCGTTCATTCTCACATTCAATTAAGTTATGAAAATTTTAGTCACATCATTCACAATTTCTCACCAAAAAATTTTTCTTTCTTTAATTCCATAATAAATAAGATAGTAAAAAATTATTAACGATATGTAAATAGTAATTATGATGACTTATTAAATTAATAAAAATAGATAATGAAAAAAAAATTGAATGATATTTGCATGATGAAGAATAGAGAAATTTTTCACAACAAAAAAGAAAATAATGAGAGAAGTAAAATGATAATTTATGAATTTATAAAGAGATACACGCATTCACAATCCATCCATTTCAAAATATTTTCTTTATTCTTTCTGCCTCATTTGAAATGAAAGAAAAATTTGATTTTCTTTTAAACACATACAATTGACGAATTCTCTTTTTCTCACTTTTTCCTTCACTTTTATGATATAAAAATAAAAAATAAACAAATTTGTATTTCCTATTTCACTCAAAATACAAATTTTTTCTCTCACGCCAAAGAAAAATAAATAATAATAAAGATAATAGACATTAGAACATATTTCACCACCACTATCACCATATTGCTCTTTATCATCATTATTTTACGCGCGGAATTTCTACTTGAATGCCATTGTTTGAAACCTGAACAATTTGTTTAGTAGAATAGGTATGTTTTGACTATCATTCTACCCGAAATGAAAAACACATAAAACAAAAGATTGTTTATATATACACATATACACGCAAATCTTGTTTATTTATTTTTTTGAAATGAAATTGCATTTTTATGAAAGAGTTGATTGACGTTGAATGTTAAATGGTTAGGCAAAAAAGAAGAAGAAAAAAAGAATCTGTTACCTAAAATAAAGTATATTTTTTACTCATTATAAATATATAAAAATGAAAGTACTTAGCACTTTTATGAGACTGTTAATGAATTTAGGTTTTGACACATAAGAGAAGAGCAGAAATAAAATATTGTGCATTAAACCTCAATCACTCTATATTCAATAGTTTGCTTTAATTTAGCTTAATTTTTTTTCTTTTCACCATGATCACAGATTATCGAAAAAACACTGTCATTTAAAATCAGAGTGTGGAATTAAAAGTGTTTTTAAAAATAATTTCAAGAAATTCGTTAAAACTTACAAGTAACAAAAAATATGTTGCAATTCCGGTAAATAAGATTGAAAAAGTTTAATTTTTAATTACAAAAATTTTAGGGTTTGACATTATGCAGATAAGAAGAAAATTATGCGCATAATTTTCCTTCTTATCTGCATTATGCCGAACCCTAGAAAGTTTTAAATAATTTTTCTTTAAAGAATTCAATTTTTCACATCTTTTTCGAAAACAAAAACCAGTAAACTAAATATTTCTTGCTCTATCTGGTTATCAATCAGCTATTTATCTTTCAAATATATTATTTAAGAATAAAAAGAAATGAAATAAGTTGTTACATAAAGGCATGTAATTGTTTTATTGAAATTTACTAAATTTACTCTATTTCAACTAGAAAATTAGAAAATTCAATCTGATTTGAAGGAAGATGGTAGCTAATATTTTTTTTTGCTCTTGGCGTTAACAGAATTACAACTTTCCGTTTCTTTTCGTATCATATCAAAGTTATCAGTTATTTGAATTTTTTAAAAAAAGAATTTTGTTTCCACACTCTGTAAGAAAAGACTTTTTCGTTTTCTAAATTAAATTTAAATTTTATTTTGTAATAATATTTAGAAACAATTATTTGGTAAAATTATAAAAGAAATCATCAAATGCTTCTAATAGAATTCATAGTTACATTACGTTTTAGAATGTTTCACAATTTATATAGTATAGAATAATGAAAATAATAATAAATGATTTAGCCTCATATACATACATACATAAACTATCTCTCGCATATAAATTTAACATATACATAAATTTAGTAGACACTCATCATATAGAAAGACATTTAAAAATAGAGTATTCATTTTTTCTCTCATAGAATTCTCAACGATGTGAAAAATATGTTTTGTTGCACTGTCGCTCTTTTTCGCGTCGTTGAGAATTTTCATTTCATCATTTCTCTCTATCTTTACTCATTTTTGCATTCGTTGTTAAGCTGAGACATTTTATTAATAATAAAAAATCCATTTAGAATATTTAATTAAATTTTCTCGTTTTTTTCCTTTTCTTTCTTTTTTTGTATTTCGTTTATTTTCAGTAAAACGCTAATTTTTACAAAAACTCCCACAACCAATTTTCAGCATATGAAAACTTCACAATAATGAAATAAAATTTTTTACGAAATGCAAAATGATAAAAAATTTTAAATACATAAAAAGTGAAAGAAGAAATAAATCGAAAAACTGAAAGTATTAGCCTTTAAATCATTAAAAAAAAGAACATTGAAAAATAAAGTGATTAAGCTACCAAGAAAAGAAGCTTTTTTTGATTTTCCTTATACTTAACTTTAACAACAAAAAAAGATAAAACTGATGATAGTAAATAATCATAAAGTTATAAAATTCATTCATTTTTTCTTTAAAAACTTTTTAATAAAAATTACATCATCGAATGTCATCACAAAAAGATAAAAAAACTCAAACTACCAAAAAATTAAAAAAGAAATTTTTTCTCAATGTAAATAAAAGAAAATACGATAAACTACCATTTCAAAAATCATGTAAATATCTTGAATAAAATCTTTAAAAGAAGTATGACTAAATAAATTAATAAAGATTTAAATCCAAAAGACATCATCTTCAAAGTTTAAAGTGACAACTTTTTGCCTTAGAAAAGAAGAAAATTCATTGAAACACAGCATTAAGAAAAAATCTATGAAAATAAAAAAAATTTGAGATCATAAATCTGACTATAAGGAACAAATAAATCTTTTTATTAGGATACTGAAAATGTTTGAAGCGCGAGTGAAATGTAAATGAATAAAGTCGTAGTTGTGGAAGCGATTTTGTCATTTACATTTTCTCAATGATGAAATAAGTTTGTGTTTCTTATAGTGTTTGTTTTCACACAAATTTACAAGAATCAAAATTTTATTATTGACAGATATGAAAAACAAAACCAAATGACAACTCAAATAGGAGCAAAAAAAATATTGAAAGAAATTATATTAGCTAAATTTAATTCAAACGAAGATGACGATTGTTAAAAAATTAATGCGAGAAAGAGAAAAACTACAAAAAATGAAATCATATCTTTAAAAGAAAAAACAATTATATTATTTATATTTACATGACAAAAACAAAACCATTTTTTTTCCTTTAGCAACAACACCCATACACATTAATGTTTGTAAATAAAAATGTCAGATGAAAGAAATCAATCGAAAATCATAAAATAAATTTTGATAGATTTCTTCATAAAATGGTGTTGAAGGAAACACAAAATAGTATAAATAAAAGCTTATTCGGAATTGATAAAATTTAAATAAGAAATAAAATATGAAAGCAAAGAGAGGAAGGAAACGATACAATCTCCTTGCTAAAAAGAATATGAAAACATGCCCAAGTAAAATTAAAGAGATTAAAAATTAATCATTCATTTTGAAGCGTGAATTTTCGATTAGACTTTTACAATTTTCGTTCCATTAACAATTACATATTTATTCCCTAGTTTTCTATTTTTCTTAGTCTTATACACTTACATACGTACATAGCATACATATATAAAGTTTAAATTTTTGATATCATCATAAAATAATCCTCTCCAACCTATCTCTCTCTCTCTCTATCTTTCTCTTTCTAACTTTATCTTTCTTAACACTTCTTAATACCAAAAATTAATTTCTCTTAGAGACTCAATCTCTCATTCATTTCCTACGTTGATCTTTTAATAACAAAATCAAACTTAATCAAATAAACCAATTCAATAACTAATCATACAAATTGAACATTATTCATGCATAAAGAGAGAGAAAATACACACTTGTTAATGATATTCAAACATTACATTGAAGAAAAGCCTTTTTAATTTTCGACATTTTGTCTGTTTAATGTCAAAATATGAATTTTAAGCTCAACAATGAGAGAAAATTATTCATCAAAAAAAAGGAAAACAGCTGAAATAAAATTTCATCCGTCCATGACAATGTACGCGTATGATTTTTATTCATAAATTACTTGCTCTCTCTCTCTCTCTCTCTCTCTTACTGTAATGACATTTAAATTATCTTCACTCTCTCTTTTCCTTTATATGCTCAAAATTTTCTTCCTTTTGTTGTTATTCTACACAAAAAAACCCACTCATATTTACACACATACGCGACGATGAAGTTATAATGAGAAATTTCATAAATTTATGATGATAATGATGAAGGTATATGATGAGAGAATATTCAAGGCCTATAATGTAAGTTTTATCAACATAAATAATTAAAATTTTGAATTTATTTTAAGTTTTTTTCTCTTTCACATAAAACTTCTCGCTGATTTTTAACTTGAAAGAAAGTGGCAGGTAAAAGGAAAGTGTTGTGAACATGAAATGAATTTTTCTCGAGTACTTGAATAGAAAAAAGAAAAAGTGCTTGAGAAAATAAGGACTTTTGGATCTTGAAGTTTACCTCGAGAAGATTTATTGATTTAAATACATCTTTTTGAAGTTAAGACAATGGCACTTGCGGCAATATTTTCCAAGTGACTAACTCGAGTTAAATTTCAAGGTCTAGAGTTGAAACATTACTGTAATAGTTTAAAAGTGAATGAAGAAAGAATTATTGAACGCTTAAGCAGAAAAGTTGATGAAAATTGTGTCTCAATAGCAGAAGAAGAAAAATATTTAAAATTTATTTAAGCTATAAGAGAAAAACATAAAAATAAAAAAAATTTATTTACTGCTGTTATATTTTTATAATAAATCACATTTTAAATTTGCTAAAGTATTGCGCTTACAAGAAGATGAAAAATACCAACAAAAATTAAATATAAAGAAATTATGGTAGCAAAGATTAGATGAATGCAAGCAAAAGAAGAAAATTGTTCATTTTTATTGTTGACATGCAGAGTTTTTAAGTTGATTTTTATTAAGCGAGAAGCATAAATGAAATTTTTAGCTTGTTAAATAGTTTTTTTCTTTTCTAACAAACAAAAAGCTTTTTAAATACAGAAAAGTTTTCCTTTTCGAATGTTGAAAAGAATGATTATTGAAGAGACAAAAACAGAAGAAATATTTAAAAATTCCATTTTCAATTTCTAATTCATATGAAAAGAAATAAAGAAATAAAAATAAATCTATTCACAATGATAATTAAGATAATAACTTTATTTTTTCATTTTCATTCATTCTTTTATATACTATTTAAATTTAATCATAAAAGAATAAAAAAAATCAATCAATGCCGTGAAAATGAATGAAGAGAGAAAATTTTCCGTAATAATGTATAAAAGAGAATTAAATTAAATGAAAAAAACTGAAAATATTTGTATATGTTTTAATGTTAAAAAATGATGATAAAAAATCATAAAACTATCATAAACTACCAAAAGCCAACCAAGAAAAAATACGACAAGTCTTTATGATTATGAAATAAAAAATTAATTAAAAAATATGATTTAATATGTCGCAAAAACGACAATAAAGGTGAAAAAATGATGAAACAAAAAAATTAAGAAATAGAATTAAACTTTTATTTCTCATTTTCTGCAGCTCAATTAAATTTATTTTTCTTTATTTCAGCTAAATTAGGAAATGGAAAAAAACAATTCGAAGTTTTGAATCTTTTACCTTTTTCCTCTATTTTTGGATATCGACAAATAATCCTAAAGCATTAAATCATTAAAAAGGGTTCAGGTAACAAATTTATAAATTTTTAATTACAAGTACCTAATTTGAAGAAATTGAAATAATTATTTTTAACGAACTTTTTTTATTTGAATAAGAAAAACAATGCAAAAAGAAAATTTTCTTAGTTCATTTGACATGCTACAAGAAGTTTAAAGAGTTCCGTTTGTCATTGAAGAAGAATATTTTGTTCAATAGGTAAACATAGAAATCCAAATAATTTGTTTTAGTAGTCGATTGATATTCAAATAGCAATTAAAGGAATTACAGGAAATTATTAATGGCTTAATTGATATCAAATTTACGCGTCAAAATGAACAAAATTGCTCCTTGCGATGAATATTTGCCGGTCGGTCAGTCAGGCATTAAAAACAACAAAAAGCCATAAGAGAAGGAAAATCGATAGAAAAAAAAAGTAATTTTTTCCTCTGTTTCATTTTCTTTCCCTTCTTGTTACGTTTGCAGGACAAATTTTCATTGTAATGTAATGAAAAATCTCGTGATGCACGCAAACATAACCTGCTACATACATTTATTTGAATAAAAAAAACTCGTATAGCCCATTGCTGTGACTCGTCGCGCAAGAAAACGTTGATAAATTTCCAGTGACGTCTTCCTCATAAATCTTAACCTCTTAAAAAATAAGCGACAGCGAGAACTGCGCCTTTTACGATTATTCATCATCATCATAATAATAAATCGTATGTGGTCACTCGCTCACTCATTACCCCATACAGTTCATATAATTTTCTCACTTTATTAAGCCTCACTCGTCATTAAGCGAAAGAATATGAAAATTATGGTTGCAAGCGGTTTAATGACACTCACACGAAATATTTACACATGAAAATTTTCCTCACTCATTTTTTCCACATGCGAATGTTTAGGTCACACACATCGATGGCAACCCCGTCTTCATCTATAGCCGATTCAGTGAACGCATGGCATCTAAGTATCACAAAATTACTTTGCACATTCTTACTTAACAACAAACATCAGAGGGTAAAATTTTTTCTTTCTGTTTTTTTTCGTATTGCCGCAAATCACTGGCATGCGCAATAGCCGAAAGCTCTCTCAGAGTGCTCTTTCGGAAAATAAACATTCAATCGAGTCGACATTTCTCAGCTCGAGACACA
Source organism: Polypedilum pembai (assembly GCA_014622435.1). Taxonomy (NCBI): domain Eukaryota; kingdom Metazoa; phylum Arthropoda; class Insecta; order Diptera; family Chironomidae; genus Polypedilum; species Polypedilum pembai. Next base: position 70,361 of record JACWBX010003024.1, read on the forward strand.
GTGTGAGAAATCTTTCCTTTGGTTGGGGCGTTTGAGAAGAGGAATTTTTTTTCCTAATAAAATTCATTTTGAGGCAAATGAAAGGAATCTGATAAAGAAAGTAACAAAAATCTAGAAGTTAAATTATATCAACATACATATCAAGTGTAACGCAATATCAAAACAAAATTATGAAATTATAAAAAACACAAAAAGAAAGTTTGAAATCGCAAACATATCAAGAATCGTAAATTTAAGGCTTAGTCAACACATATCCCTATAAAGTGCAATTTTTTCTAAGAAAAAAACATATCATAATTGTAATATTAGCTAATCAAGTAGTGACTGTGTGTGCATGTTCATCGTCTGAGTGTCCTGCTAACAAATAATTCTATATTTTATCTCATAAATAATTCAATTAGAAGAGAAGAAAAAAAAATTCGTCAATAAAATAAGAAACTTTTTTTCCGAGAGTGCAAGAGAGAGAGAGAAAAGAGAGAAAAATAAAAAAAGGAAGAAGAAGAAGTCATTGCCCAAAAAGTGCTATCGCCAGGTGGCGTGTTAATAGACAAAACAAAGAATGCATGAACACTTTTCTATGAATTTAAAATCATAAAAGAAGGTGATTAATTTCTAAAATATTCATTGTAATCAGGCATAGACAGAAAAGATCGATTGAAGAAAAGTTTCTTAGTGAATTTATTATTAATTAAAAGTATAATCAAAGCAGAAGGTTGGAAAAAGACAGACACACATACAACATATAATAATAATATGCTCGCATGTGTAATATTTTACAAAGAGAACGAAAAAGCAAAGGAATGAGAAGCCCAGGGACATTAATTATTAATTAACATATTTTTTCCATCCTCCAAACCCTATATACACTCGCTGCTCGCTTGTGTATGCCATTTTATATTAACGTCAACACACACATGTTCGTACAAATATTAACATTGAAAAGTGAATGAAAAATTTCTTGCTTTTACTTCTGCTGTGCAAATAAACAAGAGTGACGCTCGTAGCGCCATAAAGTTAAAATATAACTACATTCATGTATGTGCAAGTGTCGTTAAAAGGAGCTTTAAACGAGAAAAACAAGTTGTAAGTATGATATACACATCAATTTTTCATTTTTATCTTAACTAACTCTTAACTCTTACTTTTATTGAGAAACTACCAAGAAGTTGTTTTAAAAGTAAACATTACACTTTTATTCCTATGGGAATGAAACATGAATATAAATTGAAAACTAATGATAATAAGTTATAATGGAATAAGCTAAATTATAAAAGCTAAACAATTTTTTTTCTAAATGTCAGTTGTTAAAATTACTTTAAAAAAATATTTTATGTTTCTTTATTTGGTATTTTGATTTTATTTAAGGATTTCGTCAAAGATTTTATTAACTTTTTTGCAAAATTTTAATTGATTTTATTTTCTGTACTAAAAATACAAATTTTAAGACAATTAATATATTTAAAGCTTTTCATTTATAAAACTTTAAAAAAGAATTTTCAAAAGTCACAAACAGAATTCTTTCAAATTCTATGCATGTCATAGTTACATATTCATCTTTTTTACCTATTAATATATTAATAAAGATAAATTTACATAACAAATGCTTAAATATTAAAGACATATTTTGCGTGACATACAAAAATATTAAATTAGTTGGTTGTCGAGAGAGAGAAAGAGAGTTGTGACACTTTGATGGTTTTACGTCAATGTCCAAATCAATGTGAATTATTCATCGAAATTACCTTAATTGAGATTAATAAAGTTAGTTTATTGCTGTGATAAAAATAAATTGCTTTTTGACCAAATTAACGGTTTTGGTTAATAAAGTGTCTAATCCTCAACTATCACACATTTTCATAAATCTACGTGTGTATGTGTCATAATGCACTACTATAAATAATATTATGTTATGGAATTATCGTTCAGCTTACACACTCTATGCTGATAAGGCGAAAAAAAGGGCAGAGAAAAAATCTGGACATCAAAAAGAAGGGATTATAATTGCTTAGTATTCATTCACATCATGCTATATATTTTATTCTTAAGTCAGCCATTGTATAAGCAAAAAAAAAAAAAAGAGAATAATTAAGACATGAGTATGAGCTCCTAAGTGTTTGTTTGTTTATTTGTTTGTATATGATAGTGAAGAGGCAATGAAAAGCAAAAACTAAACATAGACAGATGGATGGATAGATGAAAAAGGGTTTTTATGTCTTTTTATGCATAAATTTTAATGAGTGAAACATCACAAGCGACATATAGGAAAATTATAACCCTCTGCGGCGTGACATTTTGAGGAGATTATAGAGTCGATGTATCTATAATTTTCAAGGGAACTAGAGCCTAAGAGTCATTCATTTTTGACGATATCTCTTCGTTGAATTATGGTTTTACTTCTCCATGTCAAACAAAAAAAGCTTTCACTCGATTGCATGACTTTAAACGATTTTCACTAAAAATGATATGATGAAGAAAGAAAAGGATGACGATAATTGAATTTTTTGACACGTGAAAGTTTTTGAAAGAATTTTTAACTTCAATTTCCTTCTTAGAATTAAATCTATTATTGTCTCTTCGTTGGATCGATAAAAAAAGAAACTTTGTCATTTCGACCGTTAAATTTTTCATTTGTCATATAATCACAGAATTGTTCTCGAAATAAGAAAACTATCGAAATCAATAACATTCTATTATTCATTTCCACTGTTTTTTCTCTCTATTTCTTTCTTCTAATTCCTCCCCCAATAGCTTCTTATAAATTCTAGATGTGATGCCGTTTTCGATTCAATTTTCATAAAAGGGTTAACTCGAAATTCGACATAAAAAAACGAAGCAAAAGCAAAGAAATTTCTTCATTTGTAATAAAATTTTCATGGCATAACGAGAGAGTGGAAAATATTTTTTTTTGTTCTTTTATGCCATTGTTCATACGTACATGTATAGAAAAAAAGTTTCTATGTGTCTATTTCATACATACACTCTCTTTTTTTATTGAGTAGAGTTGGCGGTAAGGGCATATACGCACGATATGGAGGAAAATTACCATTATGGCATTAAGAGCATGATTCCAAGTCAAATGTTTGTATGTATGCGCCTTGCTATTATTATATGCCATGACTATCTATTATTCTATTCAAATTGCCGCTAAATTGTCTTCTGTTTCTTTTCTGCCAAAGTTCTTCTCTCTCATTCTGTGCCCGGTGGCATGTCTCATTCACTATGTATGTGTATATTATATGGCACAAATAAAGCTAAAAGCAAAGTAAAAGCGAATGATGATGATGATGGCGGTTTGTTGGTTGGTTGGTTGACTGAAGTGTAAGTATGAAAACGCTGTGTGTTTTTATTTATCAGTTGCTATGACGATGAGGTCGTTTCGTTATTATTCATTCTGCCTTCTTTCGCTATGACATTCGATGACGACGTGGAAAAAGAACAACGGCTAGAACTATGATTTATTTCGTTGATTCAAAGTCACCTTATTTTCGGATATTTGCTATTGGTAATTTATGACGATTACACTTGCTGTTTGTTTGACATGTCCCTACTTTGCATATAAATAAACAAACAAACAAAACTTTCTTTCCCTTCTCTGTATTTTCTTTAAGTGAATTTTAAATGTTTATGACTACAAGTAACTATGAAAAATTTTTGCGCATTTTATGAAATTTTTGCAGAAAAAATGTTTTTGATCGAAATTGAAATCATACACATAAGTCAATGCATTGATTTGTAAATTTTGAAAAAACTCATTTTTTCTCACAGAGTCCGAAACCGTTTGAAAATTTAGTTGCAATTAACTAAATTCAACTAAATCTTAATCGATTTGTAAAACGATTTCGGACTCTGATTTCTCAATTTTCATATAACGATTTTTTCAAATTTAATCTTGAACTTAGTTTTTGATCTTTAAAATTTTTGAAAAATTCAAGGAATAATAAATCTGACAAAAAATAGCTAAAGAAAAAATATATTCAAAATTTCTCTTTAATTTCAACATCTTGCCTCTTATTAAGTATTCAGAACAGTTCTTTAGTGTCATATTAAAGTATTCTTAGCAGTATAAGAGTGAGAAACTTATTTAATTCAGTTTTGTGAAAATTTGTTTACAAAAAGTTTATTTACAAGTATTGACGAAAATAAGAAAAATTTTAAGATTTCAAGATATTCTTCCTTTTACTTTTCTTTCATTTAAGTCTGCGCAATTCCAATTTATTGAAACAAGAAATCAAGCAATTAAATAAACAAAATATAAACTTTTTTCAAAATC